>CALSBZ010045045.1:469297-487745 GCA_943591055.1 Gobionotothen gibberifrons | reverse complement strand
CCTGCCAACTCTGGGTCATGTTCCGTTGGAGGCCCCGCCATCACCTGTCCTGCCGAGGGTCCTGCCAACTCCGGGTCCTGTTCCGTTGGAGGTCCCGCCATCATCTGTTTCACCGTGGGTCCTGCCGGCTCCACGTCCTCTTCCGTGGGGAATCCTCCCGAGGCCTTTCCCACCGGCTCCGGTTCCTGTTAGGCCGACACCGGGCTCTGCTCGGTCTCTGGAGCTGTCTGGTCTTCGCCCTCGAGCCCGGCCCCCTGAGAACCGCGTTCTTCACCCTCGAGCCCGGCCTCCTGAGAGCCGCAGACTTTGCCCTCGAGCCCGGCCCCCTGAGAGCCGTGGTCTTCACCTTCGAACCCGGCCCCCTGTGAGCCGCAGACTTCGCTCTCGAACCCGGCCCCCTGAGAACCACGGTCTTCGTCCTCAAGCCCGGCCTCCTGACTTTCCCAGCCGCGGACCTCGCCCTCATGCTCGGCCCCCAGACTTTCCCGGCCGCGGTCCTCGCCCTCATGCTCGGCCCCCTGAGTTCGCCCGCGGTGGCCTTCGCCCCTCTATGGACTCTGCCTTGCCCCCGGGTCGTCCACCTGAGTCCCCCACTTTGGACTCTGTCTTGCCCCCGGGTCGTCCGCCCGAGTCCCCCTCCTTGGACTCTGTCTTGCCCCCGGGTCGTCCGCCCGAGACCTCACCCTTGGACTCTGCCTTGCCCCCGGGCCGTCCGCCCGAGATCCCTTCCTGGTCCTCAGCCGTGCCCCTGGGCTGTCAGTTCAGTTCAGTCCCGTCCTCCTGACCCCCCTCCACCCACCCTGGTGGCCCTAGTGTATGTTTTGTCTTAGTTTATTCCACTTAGCCTTGAAATAAAGGATTCTTTTTGTCACTTGAATCTGCATTTGGGTCCTGCTTCCTGCTACACAAACCGTAACAGGATCAATCAAGTTACATTTAATTTGAAAGATATATCCCGAATTACACATTTGTCTCGGGGTGCTTTACATGGTGTACACAGCATATGACACCCTTGCAGTGGACAAGGAAAAACACCCAAAGAAACTCAATTAATGGAGAAAAATGAAAGCGCAACAATGGAGGGATCCTTCTTCTCGGACCAACAGTTGTGCAGTAGAAGTTGTGTTTAACATGACATTTAATTTCAACAAAAACAACCCAAATGGTGAAGATGATAATGTAAGGTGTACAACAAGTTACGGATCGAAAGTTACGAAGGTGGATGTCCAAAATCCGCCAGGCGATTATAACGTGTGGCCAGGACTCATGAACTTTAATACTGGTTTCCTGCCAGGTGAGGCCATTAGTAATATGCATTTTTGGGACAAGTTTGCATACAGATAAAGAGAAGAAAGATGAGAGGTGAAGGTCAAAGTCCCACCACAGCAAGCCTACAGCAGCATAACTATGGGATGGTTCAATGTAAGTGTTGGAGCTATATATCTCTTTATATTATTTAATACTTAAACATTTATTTTCTTGCTGTTTATAGTGTTTATTGTAAATGTATTCTTAGTTATTGTCCTAAGTTAACACTAGAAATGCCAACGGGTACATTTTAGCCGCAGCGGTTTTTTGATTGTAATTTTTTTTCAATAAAATATTGAAGTCTCCCAGTCCGTGACTTTTCCTGACAGTGTGTTATGTAGCACCCTCTGTTCTTAAAAATTGTCAATATGAAGTCAGATTGAAAAAATCGCCAAAATAATTGCCAGTTATATATATATATATATATATATATCTGCCAGCGATTAATATTTACCTCATAGAAAATGCAGCGTAAACATGACGTGTTGCTATAGCAACGCCTTTTGTCTACTGCGGTTCCTGAGAGAGATAGTGTAACATCTTGGAGAATACAAGATCTTGGATGACTGAGCTCACGTTGAGGACGTAATGCATGTGTGCAGGTTACGTGCCAGTTGGATAAAGATGGACACTCGGAATGAGAGAAGTAGTCCGCGTCGTCTGTTTATGTAGACAATTATATGTCCATTTAATTTTAAAGATATATCCCGAATTACGCATTTGTCTCGGGGTGCTTTACATAGTGTACACAGCATATGACACCCTTGCAGTGTACAAGGAAAAACTCCCAAAGAAACTCAATTAATGGAGAAAAATGAACATTACAGATAGATCGATAGTTATAGATAGATGGAGAGATTTGTACCTAAACAAGAGACAAGTCTAACACCAAGCGTTTAAATCAGCACTGGTAGCGATATGTTATACTTCATGCTATCTGCACAAACTATATCATATGAAAAGCTGAGAGTCCACAGATTCTATTGGTATAAGTTTCATCCCTGTGCGATCAAAACTCACTGTTCTGTATGATAAATAAAAGAATATTGTACCTTGAAAATCAATAGCGGGTACATTTGACCCGTTGGCGGTTTTAGGTGTACAGCGACCTCTGGCGGTTAGGGTTAAAATAGTTTCTATGCTTTTATTTTGAAGGCATGTTTGGGCACTGGGTGATTAGAGCACCTGGTGTAATTGTATATATTGGAGACAGGTGGTGGTGGTGGGAGTCAGAGCACTAGTAGGCAAACGTTTTTTTACCAGGGTTTTCCAGCCACAAGACAGGAAAGGCTTTAAGAAACAAACCATAGGAAACGTGTTGAATGATATTGGATCATAATAAAATGCACAACGGAGATTCTTGTCTGGACCTGGATCATTGCCCTGCATAAGATCTGCGAACTAGTGCCTCAGCGGCTGTATTATTTTAAGTTAATTATCTGATTTAGGCCGCTACAGTAAGCCTGACCCAGCCCTAATTATAAGCTTTATAAAAGATGAGAGTTTTAAGCCTACCCCAAAATGTGTATACTTTCTATAACTTCAACTGATGAGGGTGTGATGCTGTTTGGGCTCACATCTGCTTTTCTGGCAGGCATAAAACTGATGAAATGGAGAAGGATTGAAGTGGGTGGAGGGGGGGTAGCAGGAGAAGAGATACCCAGCGGCTGACTGCTATTGTCAAGGGAGTTCAACAAAGTGCAGCAAGGCCCTCCAGCTGGATTTTAGAGAGGAGCATCAGCGTGTTTGTGTGCATGCATGTCACCCATTTGTCTTGCGTGTGTGTGTGTGAGCTGATTGTCCACTGATGTACATGCCATCATGCTCGAGTGAGTGTATATATAGTAGGTGATGTATGTGCTTCCGAGAGGGAAACACACATCACGAGGGGTGGCAGGTGTGCACCACAAATGAGGCCACTGACTGACGGCTTGTCTTTGTGGCCAAGCTTGCCCCAATTTATCCACTCTCCCTCTCCCAGACTTCAATCCCCCTTTTTACTTTGATGGACAATATGTCCTACTTCCCTGCAATGCTCGGCCGCTGTATAATTAAATGTCAAATAACCGTAAACCATCACTCGGAACCAAAATGTATTATTTGTGGCAAATAGAGCACTGAATCGGAGCTGGAGAAATGTCTGACTTATTTGCAGCGTCCGTGCTCTCGCATTGATTGAAATATTAAGGACGACTGGATTGCTGCAAGCCCTTCTTGCAAAGTTATTGTCCGTCCAAATTCCAAATCAAAGCTGAAACTTTCGAGCAGCTGTCTTTGCCGTACAGCTTCAGCATTTCACATCTAAGGCAACATTTTGAAAGAGAGGGCATATTGTCATGCCACATAGAGGAGAAAAATGAAAAGTTCAAAGAAAAAACATTATTTTGACCACAAAACTATGGGACTGACAGTATAGATGGGTGACAAAAAGTGACGTGTCGTGACTGTTAAGGCAGTGGCTCTGGGTATGCAATGGGACGTCCTTTGATCATAATGTTGGCAGTTTGATCCTTCTGTCCACAAGTTAAGGTGTCCTTGAGCAAGACACTGACACCCAAGCAGATCCCAATTGGCAGGCTAGCACCATGCATGTCAGCTCTGCTACTATATGCATGAATGTGCAAGCGAATTAAGCACAACGCAAGGTATAAAGGGCGCTATACAGTATAAATGCAGTAACATATTTGCCTTTTTCTCCATTCATTTGTTGAGGCTTTCCTTTAATTTGTCTCCCATTTCTACAATGTAATACGATTTTGAAGTTATAAATATATTGAAATGTATATGTCATTTTAGTAGTTTGGGAGTGAGCCACCTTCAAGGACACATTTAAATCTTAAGGTTTTGTATTAAAGGCAATCTTTAAAGCTTCAATGTATATTTTTTATAACCACTTGTGGCAGCAGAAACACTCCAAACACAGAAATCAACACCTTTTTTGAAGGTGAAAATTGGCCTATTATCCATCAAACACAATGTTAGATGTTTTGCTTAAACACAGCTGCTTGATAGAGCAATGACACTGAAGGAAACAAAAGGTGTTGCCTATAAATCCAAAGCGATCAGCTAAAAGGAGCTGAAGTTATCTGAAGTGTTGGGTGGGCATTATATTTGAACTGATTAACACGAGCAGGTATTTTTCACATACGACTTTATGACTTTTAAACACGTCATTATAGCTGTAATGTAATCACTTTGCAAATCAAATTCTCGCAATATCACAATAATACCGGCTTATATAGAACCATAGACTGTATATATAAATGGACGTAGGGTCCGTGACGTCACCCATAGGATTCTGCAGAGTTGCCGAGAAGCCCTTAGTAGGCGGAGTCGGCCACTAACGGCTCGACAGCGACGTTAGAGTTCAACTCCCGCCTGCTCCAGCCTGTCCCAAATAAGGGTAAAGAGGCGGAGCCGAGGCGGGACCTGCTGCCACCGAGCTGAAAGTTCAAGAGCTAGCTGAAGCTACCAAGCTAAGCTAACATGGTCCCCATCTGCACACTGCCGTCGCATTTTACGTTTCTAAGGTAAGCGGACATGAAACTATAAATAATAATCTAAGTTATTGAGTTTTTAGCATAATACTTCAGAATCTTAAAATCCCTTAACGTTTGTATGCAATTGTGCTAAATTCAACACTGGAATCAAGCAAATATTAATATGTTTGCATGACATTAGTTATTTATATTTTGATATCACTTAACTATACGTTTAATACATTTAAGTCAAGTGATGGTAGCTAGTTAGTGCTCTTACCTGTGAGGCCTCCTCCAAACAGCATAATAACCAGACTGTATCATTACAACTAAGTACCAGTTCTAGATCCTTGACTTTAGACAAACAATTCAAAAGACAAAATGTATTTAAAGACCAATCTTTATTTGAATGTCCCTCTTAACTTGAGATATTAGTTATACAGTAATAGTATTGACAATCTAAAAAAACTGAGCAACTCAACAGTCAACTTTATATTTCTTATTGTCTAAACTAAAGCATTTATTATTTTCATTTTTCCCCTCTCATATTCAGTGTGGACGGATTGAGACAGCGTGGTGTCCAGAGAGCTGCAGAGACTTCAGGGAGAAACCTCCGTGTGATGGACGTCCTGTCTGTTGGTTTGGAGAGGACTGAGGGTCTTTCCTCAGCGAGGAGGACCAGGCCTGATGGAGGAGCCCATGCTGGGCAAAGCTGATACCAACTGCACAGGCCTAGTCTGTCACTTTATTTGACTAAATGTGTTTACTTATACATTTGTACACCTTCTGTCCATATGTGCTTTTTGATTAACTTTTGGTTCACATTTCAATAAATTGTATTTGCACTCCTTTCGTCCATTATTCGTACTGAAAATGTTAGATTACACATTCACATCTGACTGAAGATTGGCTCGATTTATTTGTGACGTTGCAAACTCTGCGCTACAAGGCACAAGCGATGTGAAGCTCATAAAGTGAGGCAAATAGAAATAATCAGCTGATGGAGTGTAGATGTGGAAATAGGTGCATTCAACATCAGCTTTTAATGTTCCTCTTGGATGTTCTTCTTGACCCTCAGAGAAGGAGAAAATGTTGTGTCTTTCAGGCATGTCCTTTCCTAACAAAAATTACAGGAAACATAAAACATATTATTGCAGAACAAGTGTGTTATTTATGAAAGCGGTGTGTTTGTGTGTTGTAGGGGCTGTAGATATAACTATTTTGTAATTGTAATGGTTTTTTTGTATTTCAACAGTGAGCTACAAAGACAATCAGTATGAAGTTCATCAACATTGAAATATATGTTATTATCAAAATAATATTTAACTGTTATCAAAACGTAGTGCAACTGTAGAAGCTTGCTCTGTTGTCTCACTGAAAGAATAACTTTCACCACGTTTTTTACAGACAATATTGAGAGATAAATAGTAGCAGTTCTCACTATGTGTTAAATATCTTTGCCTTCATTACATTAAATTAGAAAGCTGACAACATCATATTGCTTGTTAACATCTAAATGTAACTTTGTGCATGGAAAACCCCTCAACTTCACTGACGTGTAGGTGATCAAGTATTTAGTGTTGTTTAATGGAATGTATATCAGTGTATAAACCAATATCTTTATTGATTATTTGTACAGTATGAAGAAAGAGTCTTTGTACCTGTGCTGAAGTTCACTGCTGTGAGGAGTCCAGTTCTGTCTCTCACTCTCTGGTCCAGCCTGTGTGCATCACCTGGACACCTTAAACAAACAGATATATATGTAAAGTACCATGTGTACAAACAATATAACTGATTCTCTTCTGTTAAACATGTTGGATTGTGTATTGTCCGAGTCAGGGTCCTTTTTATTTTACTGTAACTTTGGAAGTTGTGTTACCAATGCTTACTGTTTATTTGATACCAATTTGGTAATGCAATTAATAAAAACAACAAGGTTTCGGTTCGTTCTTCAGATGACTGTGACATTAACGTAATCATCTTGAAATATGACATTAATAATTGTAATATACACACATCTTATTGTGAGGTTGATTTCACATACACTACTTCGACATTAGCTTGTCTACATACAGTTCCTATACATAATAAAATATCTCTCTAAGTTACAAGGATGACCTTATTTTATCAAGCTCAAACAGAAGCCGTTTGTTCTACAGTATTATCCCACTTAACGCTTAACACTTGTCTATTTCGTTTTAACCTTTATATATACAGTCTATGATTTTAACTTGGAGGCTACGATTAGCATCGTTAGCACCGACGTAGCTACCACTCGACACGCTAACCCAAGCCTTAACATTCATTACGTAGCTGATTAAAATCACACATAAATAAGTATTCGAATTTCACTTACCGCAGAACCGCATTCATGCACCGTCTGTTTCAACCGCAGAGCGAGTCACAATAGTCCGATATATAAGCATGAAGAACAAACAAACACGGCCGGGGTCAAGTTGTGTTCCCCGGATGAACTGAGCAGGCAGAGTCCCTGTAGCATCACGGAGCAGCTAGCAGAGAGACACGAAGCTAACAGCAGCAGTCACTTGACAGAGCCGTCACTCAATGTGACCACGCCCTAATTTATGCAAAAACGTTAAGACCTAATATAAATAAAAGGGTCGTGTTAGAAAACAATTCACTCACAGATTCATAATCATGAAGGTGGAATCTAACTATATCGATAATAAAATGTTTGGAGCCAGGGGCAGAAACATGTTTTTTTCTGCCGTGAAATTGGGCATTTTAACATGGGGGTCTATGGAAATTGCTCCTTTCTGCAGTCATCGCCTATCGGCCAATATATGAACTGCAGTGTGTGGCACTTCCGTATTGGCGTCCCGGCTCTTCCCCAGAGTTTGCCGCTTGTATAGAACACAAGATACATCCAATCCATCTTGTTATTCTCCAAATACAGGGGCACCGGGCTCAGTCTGTCGGGACTTGGATGGGTTACATTTCACTGTTTGGGTTGTGTACATGTACACGTGCGTGATAAATAAGGAGGGTGTCAATCATCCATTCCTAAAAAGTAAAATGGATGTGTCCAGACCACAATTGACAGGATCATAAGCGTCCTGCGAGGGTGAGGGTTAGGGTTGGGTTAGGTTCGGAGACGAAACAAGGTGAGGCAACCTTTTTGTTCAAAGGAAAAATGGCAGTTCCTTAAAAGGTTTGCGTAAATGCAGCACAGCATGTGTTTCATCAGAACAGAATGTTTCTCATCTCATTGAAAAAAGCAAAGAATGGAAGTGAAGGCTCCACCCACTGGCTTCGGTAAGAGTTTGCTTGATAGATGGTTCCTTTATCTACCTGCCCACTATTTTTCATAGTACCACACTTTTTCAAAGTAGTTTCCAATTATATCAGTTCAAAGGTTTCTGTGGGAACAAACCTTTTAGCTCGTCAGGTTGACAATTTATAGCCAGAATATCTGGTTTTCCCCTTCTTTTACTGCACTACAATTTTATATAATATCATTCCTCTCCAAAGATTTGCCCTGTATCCAAGATATTAGTGTATTTTATTCTGGTATTCATCTTTTTCAAGAGGAATGTGCAAAAAGGTTATATCAATGAGAACGAATAGTTGGAGCCTATCCTTTTACACAAGGGAAGTTAAAAGAGCAAGCTACAATCTGTAAAATGTACTGTCCAGTCAAATATTTACATTTAAACGGTATGTTGTGTGAGAAATCATTGACACTTTAAATATTGCTTGCAGGCTAACAAATCAAACACTGCAGAAAACCATGACATGACAGCTTCAAGACCACGGATAATAGTGTTATCATTCAGCCATCAGAAATATGCAGTTTCTTAGCCATGCATGTAATATGCTCTATATAGGTGCATTAACAGTACAGTACCTGGCATTGAATTAAATCACTCATCTTGTTTCTGAAGGAGTAGCATGCATTACACAGTAAAGTATTGATCTGTCATTCAGGACCTTTTAGTCTCCTTTTCCTCATTCAGGTTCTTCACAGAACTCTAAGCTATTATTTTAGATAGGCTCTATTATGTTTTTTAGGATTGTCCCTTTCCTGTAGTGTGGTTTGCATGTAAATTGGTTAGCTGGCCGGCTCTGTTGTGATTGGTCAACAACTTAGAGATTTCCCGCCCCTTAGCCTATCACATAAATTGTATTTGAGCGCTTGCCAATAGAAGCGCAATTGTTACATAGTGATGTCACTATGTTGCAGAGTCCACTTTTTTTGTTTGTTAAATTGACTGTCAACATTATGAACGTAGCTTTCAATAATGGCTCTGGTATTAATGCACATTAACATGCACAAGAATATAAAGGTTGCCAAGTTTGACATACTCATTTGTGTGTTGTGTAAAAATGAGGTAGGAGGCAAAGCAGATGCGATAGTGGGTATATAGTTTTAATGGCTAACTCAATATCTGGCCAAGTGACAGCAGTGGGAAACTATGAATTCTGACACATTTACAGTGAAGTAGATCAATGCGCTTTATGCCTGAAAATATAAATAACATGAATAAATGTGCATAATATGGCAACACAAAAGTGCATATCTTGGGCCTGAAACTGAACATGCAGGTGGAGTATAATGGCGACATAAATTCCAGATTCAGTACCGTCAAAGGAGTCGAAACACATTTCCACACAAACACACTCCCACACAAGCAGCAACTCAATCAAGTGAAGGAAATGCTAGCGTTCCGTATCTAATTGAAAGTAAGCAGATGGTTGTGGGCTTTCATGAAGGGAACTCAACATCAGGTGCTGAGACGTCTTGACGAAAATACCGCAAGGGCCGCGGAGAGAAATGTGAACTAATCTCAGTTCCGTTAGATCAGACACAGGCAGGCCCACACCCCGGAGAGAGCCTTATAATCGATACTAAAACAGGTCCAGGCCAAGACACAAGAGAGCGATAATAAGAGGCAGGGAAAGAGAAAGTGAAGGAGGAGAGAGGGCAAGCATGCAGGCGGGTGAATTGAGGAGAGCAGTGATAAAAAAATTAAAGATAGAAGACAGGGTGGGAGAGAAAAGAGAATACAAATACACACCTTTGGCAGAGGATCTTAAACAGGATTTAAAGAAGTGTTAGTATTGCCTGAGGATGTGTCGATGGTATAGCTAAGTGATACAAAGTGCAGCGAGAGGATGAAGCGACAAGCATGGGGCAGTGACAATACATCTTCTAACACTTGAAAATGAGTTGCTTCTCTCAAGACCTAATAATGAGCATGAATCCGGATTCTGCCCCTCAATAAATGGTAAATAATAGTGGTATGAAACGATTAAAATCCTATTATTAAATTGTATTTTGGGGGGAGATACACATATGGTCATGCTTTCAAGAGGACATATAATGCTCATTTTCAGGTTTATATTTGTGTTTTGTATCTTCTTTGACATGTCTCCATGCTTAAATGTTCAAAAAGCTCTTTATTTTTCTCATTCTGCCTGTGCTGCAGCACCTCTTTTCACCCTCTGTCTGAAACCAGAGCCCAGTCTGCTCTGGTTGTGATAGGTCAACCGCTCAGAGACTGGTAAGAAATGTCCCACGGTATGGTAGTAGTCTCTCTGCTGCATACATATTTTGAGCACTATCTGTTCTTACAGTGGTGACCTTGACTAATATCTCAAATTATTGTGCAACTTGAAGAAAATGAAGCATGGTTCGCCTCCATTTCCACCACATCTTAAGCAAATGAGTGCAGTTGCTATTTGTCATGGATTAGGTGTGCCATCTGACTGCGGGAGTGATAGTTCATACTAATGTCCATCAGTCTTTAGCCAGTGGATTACATGAAGATTGTGCCAATTCCCCCGCTTTCTTTGCATTTTTGCTGCCATGCAATTCATGGTAAAAATCTGTGCTGGAATCACATGAGGAAGTTAGGTTACAACATTTTACGGTTTGCCATATAATCGCGAGCATTAACATGCTGAGAGTCCAAGTTAATACATTATTTGGGAGCTAGGGTGACAAATGAACATGCATACCACTGTAGTAAAACATATGGGTTCTGATGCAGACAGCTAACAGGTTAAGCTCCAGTATCCTCTCCTCTCTTTCCCCTGGAAGCATTGCAGGTTTGGCCTTTATCGTTATTTGGTTTTATATCTAAGCTGGCTGCTGTGGTGAGGTAGTTCTTGGAGCAGTACACAGTTTATTAGATTTTGCAGGAAGTAGCACTCTCCTCTTCCTGAAAAATGAGGATTAAACCGCCCTGCAGGAAAGGCTGAATTGCCGCTCAATTGATGTGGTTACACAGCCGGGAGAACATAGCGTGCCTGGCACAATGCACGCTGTATCACAATGGACGGGTCCCTTATGGGCAAGCTAATGTGGCTTCTTATCAACATTTGATCCAAATTGTATCATGTTCTTTTAATGAGGTTGCATTAAGCTCCGGTTTGTGTTTCCCAGCGATTGGAGAAATACGTCAGGGCACTGTATGTGTGATGTAAAGAAAACATATAGACTCAGTTGCCAACACGTGTACAACACCAACCCCATTTCGAATGTTATCAACGGTTAAAGCTTCTATTCTAATACTTTAGATAGACCAAACAGATACGTTTTAAAATGAAATGAAAAACAATAAAAGTTCTTGAACACAAAACAAATACTTCTTTAGGTTGAGCCAACTAAACTCCAACTTATCAAGGTATGCAACAATGTAATTAGGGTTAGAAACAGATCATGATTTTGGTTAATATAAGTTTGTAAAATGAAATGAAAACTACATGTATGCACAAGATGATTTCACACTAACGCAAATGCCAGTCTCCTGGGTGAAAATCCTGTGTTACCTTTGACTCCACCTTTATGGTGTTGTGGCCCTTTATACTGAGCCTTTTTCCATTCTTAACCATTAAGGACATGTGAAAAGATGATAAAACCTACAAAAGCACTGAATGATTTAGGGCCAACATCCATTTCTGATCTTCTGCCACATTATGAACCATCCAGACATCTTGGACGGGTCTGTCCACAGTCAACAATTTGTTTTGTCTTCTATTTATTCATTTTGATTCTTGTATTGTATACCTTTCTTTTCCCTACAATGGTTGCTTTACACAGTCATTTGAGAGGCTGTGAAAAGGTGTAGCATGGGTGAAATGTATTGTAATATGGATGTACGGTCTGTGTAATATAGGTTTTATATGAGTGTAACTTTGATGTTATATGCATGTGATTGGGTGTAATAACAGCGTAATATGACAATTTAAGCCTTGATACAATAGATAATAGCCATTAATTCATTTGCCCATTTTAGGGTTGTTCTATGTAAGCTTGATTTATTTGTATTCCTTTGGATATTTTATATAATGCATTTAAATGTCATTTTATAATGTGTTTATTTTGCACTTTCCTAATGCTTTATTTATTTTATTTTTGTAGAGCCATTTGAATTGCCTTGTGTTGAAATGTGCTATATAAATACACTTGCCTTGCTTTGTTAGTTGATGTAGCAGGCAAATATGAACACATATTTATCAGGATGATAACATTCAAACTGGGTAATCTATCCTATCACCCATATAAACATTATTGTTAACCTTGACTGCATTTAAATATGGGAAAATTTGTCATAAAACTACCAAATACTTATTTAATTTACTCCCACTAAGCATATAATCTAGCCTTATTCAACCCTTTTGAAAAAGACACATGGTTGGACAACCAGGCCACGCCAGCAGAGGACTATTCATCCCTGTGGAGGATTTATGCCTCAAGCATTTTGGCAACATTTTGGATTAGAGATAAAGAATGGGCCACTGAAGGAAGTGCGATCAGTAAACACAGAAACTGAGCAAACAGATTTGGGATTCAATGTGTAACACCATGTTCCGGAAACATCCCCATCTTGGTGTTCTAGCTTAACTTCAAAAGGCCTGCGATCATGTAAATGTATGCTTATTGTATATTTGCATGTATGTGTGTGCATGCCTGTGGGTGTGCGTGCATGAATCCAGGCCATTTGTTTCTTCATATTTATTTGTGTACTAAAAATATGTTGGGAGCATTATCATTCCGTAACACGTTTTCATGCCGCTTCACTGAACTAGCTAAATCACGCAAGGCCCTGGAGCACAACATGCATTTAGGAATGCATACAAGCGACAAATGATTAGCTATAAATAATTTACAATCAATATACCCTTCATGAAATAGCCCTGTTTATACCAGCTGTACTTTGCCTTCAGTCTAAGCATATTTTAAAAAAACGTGTCACATAACTCTCCTTGTGAGCCACCCACTCGAAAAAGACACCAAGAGCAATGCATATGTTCACTAGTTGCTGTGATGCTAAGCCATACCTGCCAAATGCTGATTTCTAAAAATAAGGACGGCTCTAACGTCAGAACACTCACATACCGTCTTCAAACTTTCTCTTCAAAGGCCCCTCATAGTCCTGGCTCAATATAATGACTCCCATCTCGGGATAAACTTTCCCCAACATGGCAGATGGCAATGATTTACATCTAAAACAACAGCCTTATCTGCTGCTCATGGCATCCTTTTTCCCAGCCATACCCTGAAGGAAGAATACACACACATCTGTTATTGACCAGCAAGCTGGCTAATGAGGAGTGGGCGCTGGACATGTATCTCGACACTGGAACAAGCAAGTGTGTGTGTGTCAGTGTGTGTGAGTGAATGCTGCAGCAACTCTCCTGCTCGTAGTGAAGTTAGGCTGCCTCCCATATGGCCGAGTTTTAACGTCCCACAGTGTAAGGCTTGTGTTGTTGTTATAGAGAGTATAATGGTACATGACAAAGCCGCACAGCGTGTTGCACTATAATCTGCATCAATCAATGCCTCGTGCTTTAACCTGTTAAGCGCGGGGGCTGCAGGCTTTTTTTTCACGAAACTGTGTCTCAGGGCTTCTTACTGTAATATTTAACAACCTATTAGTGTATCATACCCACTTAACGGGAAGAAACGGTGGGTTACGTATTGTAACCCTAGTTATATAAGCACAGGCGGAGCCCTCTACTGGACTCTATGGGTACTACCTCTCAACCATACTACGTGAGCATTCATCAACTGAGATATCTATAACCGTAGCCGCCCCCCTGGGGCGGGCCTACCTGAATGCGCGCGCAAGCCCACCGTATATAAGGCGGCCTCGCCTCCTGACTGTCATCCTACACTTCTCTTCAGCGAGCAGCATAGGACAGACAGGGCTCCGCCTGTGCTTATAACTAGGATTACAATACGTAACCCACCGTTATATCTCACACAGGAGCCCTGATGCCTAAACACCCTGTCGTCCAACAACATCGAGTCACCACACTACCCCTGACCGGCTTTTGGTTAACAGCCACTGCACCGCAACCTCCTCTCCTCCGGTTGTGAACGGGGAGAAGTGGGGGCCACAGTTTACCTGGCTGGTAGGGCACACTCAGACACGCTTACCTCGTGAATAGTGTGCCTGGAGAGTCCCCCAGCCCGGTATTGAGCCGGTTCTCCGGGACGAACCGCAGAGGGAGCAATGGGAGCCACGGAAGCTCTATACCGGTGCCTCTCTCTCAGTCTTACCATCGCCGAGCGCTCTCCCCCCCGAGGACGAGCCAGCAGCAGCAGCAGGCTGCGCCCTCTCTTCCTCCAAGCGACTGAAGCGCTGGGTGACCGAGGTGATCGACCAGAAGAGCCCTTCCGTGGATACGGGGGCCCCAAGGAGATCATCCCGGTCTTTCTTGGACAGTGCGGTCAGACCCAGCCACACGTGACGCGACGCCACTGTGGCCAGGGACATCACACGTCCAGCGGCGGTAGCCATACCGTGGACCAGATTATTCATCTGGCCCACGCAGCGGTCCGAATAATCTGCCCACCCGGCTGCCTGCGGAAGCAGATGGGCCGCCAGTCCCTAATCAGTCCCGGGACACCGGGATTATTTATGTTAAAATTAAATAAAAACATTCTATATTGATTCTGACTTTTCTACATCCAACTCACAGGTTTATAATTGCTTTGAGAAAAAATATTATTGATTTACCCCTTTTAGAAGTGAAGTTATAGTCATTTGTTCTGGGAATGTCATATTCAAGGCTGAGACCTGAAAAATGGCTTAACAGGTTAAAGCTGAATTAATAGATTTTGTTTTCTCAACACATTGGGTCAACAAAATGAAGCTGAAAACACTGATATATTATACCTAAATAAAGTTGCTGTAGTGAACATGTCAACAAACACTTCCAACAAACAAAGAGCCAAACTATCACTCATTTGGAATTGTGTTTCTGAAATGCAAATGGATCTAAGTCCAATATTTATTTTCCTTTACGCTCAATTTTGTTCTCCACCAACTTCAAATATTATGTATAGTTGAGACTTGAAATGACAAAACGCCCAATGTCCCCAACATGCTTTATTAATGATTCCAATGACAACCATATCTCGACTCAGCCGCTCTATGACAGACTAGCAACGCCCTGTGGATGTTATTCTCTGATGTGTTGTAGCTGGGCTCATAGGCTGCAACATGGATGGGCGAACAGCTTAACAAAACTAAAACAAGCGTGAAAGTCAATCATCAGTAATGTGTGCGTGTATGGGTGTGTGAAAATGTGCAACAGACAGAACAGTAGCTGTGTCCTTAAGAAGATTCAGTCACCCAGTTGGATGGTGGTGGTCTTTATACCTTAGCTGGTGGGGCTCAAAGGTTGATAATCTGGATCACATGTAACAGATAACAAGCAGAAAACAAGCAGAAAACACACAGTGGACCCCTACTGGATTGGTCGTAACAGTTGCTACTATATATTTGTCTTTTTCACCATGAACACCAACTGGAGGCTTCTCCTCCAATTTATACAGTTACATAACCATAACCTTAACCCTAACCCTAGTGTTACTTAAAAGGTCTTTGAGGTCAGACAGTTAAAATCAGTTGAGACTGACTTTGGGCACTGATTCAATTACGTGTTTAGCACCGTTCCTGATGGTTGTGAATACAATTAGTCTGAAATCCTTGCAAGAGGGACTCAATAAGAAAAATGTTGTGCCCCTGTGCATAATCTCTAACGGATGGCCTGTTGAAAAGAAAGGCACATTTAAAGTGGACCTGTCATGCTATATTTGAATAATATATTGTAGGGCCATACCTATATAAAACATGTCTGTGAACTTAAAAAAAAAAAGACCAAACAGATCATGCATTTTAGCCATGCCTCATTTCGCTCTATTCCAGCCCTGTCTTCACAAGGGCTGATTCTGTGGCAAATGGGCTGCAGCTGACCACGCCCCCCTGCAAAGGAGGGGGGCGAGGCACGAGCGTCATTTTACCATGCTGTTACCATGCCACGCAACCTCTTATTCCCCTGATAGGTGGAGAGTTGCCCATATAGGCGGAGCACCCCGTTTCTGACGTCAGAACAATTTCAAATCTCTATCAGTCTGTATCAGCTCCGTTGCAGCCCTGTTTTTAGAGATTTGGGTATGGAGGAAAAGAGAGAGGGTTGTGTTTTCTGACACTTGGTGAGTTCCCTGACACACCAGGGACAAATATTCATGTATAAAAGACGTACTAAAGTGCATTTTGCATGATAGGTCCCCTTTAAGTTCTATTCTGGTAGCTTCTTACTTTTTCGTCAGTGCTAGGAAGGTACCATGTAGACGGTTTATGACACGTTTACTGCTTAGAACAGCTGCATGCTGCTGCTATACATAAGTGTGATGGGAGAGCAGTGTGCTGTCCAGAAGCAAATATAATGAGGTCAAACTGAATAAGTAGATCCATAGAGCTGAGAGGACCGCAGAGTTATAATTCTCAGATGGGGATATCATATCGCTCTCATGCGAACACATAATCATCCATGATCCATTGACTCTGGTAAAGATTCTTGTTGGAAAGCTCATTCCCTCTCCTCTGCATTCATGGTGAGCTTCAGCAGAAGTGGCGGCTAGCAGTCGTTGGAGAGCACCCACAGCCACCAGACACTGTTGGTTTATGTGCTCTCTGTAACGCTGTGCGGGGATGTGCATGCATGTGTGGTTTTATTCTAACACCAAAAGGTCAGAGAGCTTTGGTTTTCATCTTGAGTGAAGTCAATGCTCTGTCACCCCGAGCCTTTTCGAAAGTGTTGCGATACTGAGCCTCTCTGTTTTAGTGACACTTTGGTCCTGAAAGACCCCCTGGGCTCTCAGGATGAAAATGTATCTCTCTGTATTCAACCTACAGCTTGCCAGCACAGTTCTGTCTGGAGGCACTTAGCGGGCAAAGTGAGGGACATCTCTCCTTCTTATTTTGTCTTCCTGTCTTTCTCTGGTTAATGTATTTTCCTTTAAGACCACAGAGATATGCTCCACTTTCATCTTTAAAATAGAATTCAGGATGAAGCCTTGTCATGTGAATGTCAGGGGGCAAAACAGCAAATGAACAAGTGCTTCTGTAATCCATTTTTTAAGAGATTTTAAGAAGATTTTACGTATGACTGTGCAAAGGCTAAACCAGTGTTAGTTAACTTTCACATTGGAAAGAGGTGTCTAAAGGTGTTTGTAGGGGATAAAAGGAGAGAAGCAAACACGTGGAATATATTAATCACCTGCTAATTAATATTGACTCAGCATGTGAAGGGTCGGGCACACTTTGGACTTAATTATCTCAAAGGGTCTGAACATTTCTAAGCTTGTGGTGACTGATGTAGCGCTCTCCGATCATTCCTGTGTTTTTTTTGAGAGCTCTATTCCCGTCCATACAATTGTTAAGAAAGACGTAACCACTAGACGTCACTTAACTGAAAATGCACAGGAAATGTTTGCTCATAATTTTTCTCCCTCACTTGCCCATCCTAACTTCTCAGGAAATGAGCTAGTTGATCATTTTAATTCTAAAATAACAAATGTCATGGATACCATTGCTTCCATTAAAATAAAGGAAGTATCAGGCAAGAAAATATCTCCATTGAGAAAAGCCATGACTGTGAGAACAGCAAAAACTGAGTGCAGAAAAGCTGAACGCAGGTGTAGAAAAACAAATCTCCAGGTTCACTAGGAAATATATAAAGAGAAACTCGGTTTCTATAATCAGGAAATAAAAAAGGCACGACAGTCTTTCTTCTCTGACATCATTACCAAAAATATAAACAACTCACGTGCCTTGTTTGCTACTGTCAACAGACTAACAAACCCGCCAGTGTCGATAGCCTCAGAATTTCTATCCACCAGGGCCTGCAATGATTTTGCCTCCTTCTTCACTGACAAAATAATGCAAATTAGACAGGCAGTCAGTGCCTCTGTATCAGGTACAGCAAATGTGTTGTCCCTGTGTTCACCTAAAGCCAACTGTTTTTCATTGCTTGGCCTCAGATATACATAGTAAACAAGTCTCTTCAATCAGGTGTTTTTCCACAGGCCCTGAAAACTGCAATAATTAAACCGCTCCTAAAAAAGCATAACCTAGATGCAACCATAATGAATAACTGCAGGCCAATATCAAACCTTCCGTTTTTAAGCAAATTGATTGAAAAAGCAGTTTTTCAACATGTTTTTAACTGACGGTTTTGATGTGTTTCAGTCGGGCTTTCGACCTAACCACAGCACTTAGACTTCACTTGTTAAGGTCTTAAATGACATCCATTTGAACACTGACAGTGGCAGAATATCAGTGTTAGTATTATTACAGATGAAGCACTTACTTTAGGACTCCAGCTTAGCCGTTCCTGCC
>CALSBZ010045045.1:420912-439297 GCA_943591055.1 Gobionotothen gibberifrons | reverse complement strand
GTGTGTGTGTGTGTGTGTGTGTGTGTGTGTGTGTGTGTGTGTGTGGCCCACAGGCGGCGTTTATCCAGCAGCCAGAACATCCATCTGTGCCGGCCCCCAGGTCAAGATCTACTGTGGCTCAAGGGCCTTCACCAGAGCCATCACCAGCAGACCAGCATCACTACAGCTGCCTCCACCTCCATCTGCGGCTGCCACCAGGTCAAGATACACCTCAGCACAAAGGCTCCACCACAGCCATCAACCCAGCCAGCAAGGAGGTCTCGTGGAGGTCTCGTAGAGCACTTGTACCCCCCACCTACACAGCACCATGCACCATCACCCCCACCTACACAGCAGCCAGACCCACTGTCTTGGAAGACAGACAAAGACCTTGACACTGTCTTGACATTTATAATGAATAGTTGGTCACTGCTTCTGTGATCCTAAGACTTTGGTAAACAAATCTAAAACACCAAAACAATTCGATCACATGAGTACATTTGTGTTTTCACAAGAGTTTTGAAGATTTTCCGAAAATCGGATGTCAAATTTTAAGCTTTTGAGCTACTTATCTCATCAAACAGTGCTCTAAGGTGAGTAATTTGCATATATAGCAATACCAGAGATTGTCCTGAACATTTTGATATGTAACACATGGGTGCCATGTTAGAAGAAATACATTTAAAAAGGTGATTTAAGAAAACATCTACAAATCGAGAAAATACCCTTAGACTCCAGAGGGTTAAGATCTATGAGACACAGTGAGTCAGTTAACGACTAATCGGAGACAGACAAGGCATAGCAGCCAGCTAAGGGTTGAGTAAATGAAGTAAAAGTCATTTTAAGAGAAAAGGCCTGATTAAAGTGTAAGGCTTTGTCAGTGTTTATTCTGTCCTATTTACCACCAGACATTGCGTGTGTATTACGACGGGAAATGCGACATTCGTGCGTTAGGTAGACGATATTCTCCTTATTGTGTTTGATTAGCGTCTTACTTGGTCCCATAATAGCGTGTTTTAATAGAAACAGATAAACATAGTGGCTTTTAAAGTAAACAATTATGTAGAGAAGTTTATGGCTTAGGCGTAAGGGTTTCTACATTTTAGTAGAATATCACTAGGATATAGCCCATTTTCAAAGAGGCTTTTAAAGTCAAATATTACGATAAGATAAGTTTATGGCTTAATTCGTAAGGGTTCCTAATTTTAAGAGGGGATATCTTCAGGATAAAGCCCATTTTTTAGTTGTGAACTACAGTATTGTTTTGTCTTGTATTTTCTAAAACCAGAGTTTCCCTTTGTTACAGTAAGATCACCCAGCCATTATTTAAACTCCCCAGTGAGCCACGTGGTCTATTTTCAAATCCCTTTGTTCTGGACCACATGCTGACAAACAGACACAGGGCAAACGCCATTTCATGAAATGCAAATTCAAAGTACTCTTTGTTTGTTCTCATCTAGCTGGTTTCACTCACATGAGGCATTTTTCTGACCTCCATCTTGTGAAGAACGAATCATACTTCTTCTCACTGTTGGAACTAGAAGGCTAAATCAAGTTTTGGAGATTACAGAGAGAGATTGTTGTACTTTCTAAGACTCCAATCTGAGTTTTGAAGTATTCTTGTTTGCAAATGAGTTTTGGCGTGTTTGTGCTGTATCGTTTAACCATATTGAAATTCTCTTCCCATTTTAAGATATTTTTTAAGGAAAATAAGATTCTTGTTAAAAAGAGGTTATTTCACAACAGCTACCCCTAGTGGATTGAGCTGGAAAATACAACAGCGCACTCTGCAGGTAGCGCAGAATTAGAATACCTAAAACAGCAAGAAGCATGGGTGAAAGCTGGACAACCCCCTTGGTATGGACCTGCTAAACACGCTATGAAAAAAGCTGAAAAAAGGAAAACAACAGTCACAAGTCTGTTACACAATCTGAAATATGCCAGCCAAGGACTGACAAACGGCATGTATGTGGCTCAAGGAGCAGAGCTCACAGCAAAGGAAGATAAGAAAGAAAAGACAGAAGAAGCTCCAATAATCCAACCTTCAAAGCTCCATCCAAGCTTGACAGATGCGCCTCCTCCCTATAAGACAGAAGAATACCGTTTCTTTCAACCTCCAATACAAGCTCCAACTCTTGGTGTTTTAGGAGGAGTATTGGACGATCTCCCCACAGCTACACGTGTCAAAGACTTGGAGTATGAGGTAAGACTCCTATCTGGTGAAATAAACCAACTGAAGGAGGAACTGCACAAAAGAATGGAAGCACAACTCAAGAGAAGAGAGGGCGAAGGTTCTCCAGACACCACAACCGTAACTGAAGCTGGAAGACTCAAGAACTGCACTAGACTCAGGCTGCCGGTGATAGTGGCTGGAGGAGGAGGATTGCAATACCAACCATGGACTCACAGGGACATGGAAGCATTAGTGGGAAAGCTGCCTCCACTCACGAAAGGAGGTCAGAAGTGGGTGAATGACCTGGAGAGATACACAGCCCAAGACCACCTGTGCTTGGGAGACATGAGGGCCCTGCTCGGACGGATTGAAGGACGACTTGAAGCAAGATATATAGATTTCGAGGCCGATTGCACGCACGACCCAGATGACACTCCATTCAACTAAATCAGGTCGCGGTATTGGGTCGCGATTTGTCATATTTACCCAACAACATGCAGTTTACATGCCCTCAAAAGCCTGAGAAAAGATCCGGGGGAAGACATGCATGCCTTCCTGAAGAGATGCGAAGGAGTGTGGGAGGACTGCACTGGAGAACGACATGACGTTTCGCCGGCTGTCACAATGCTGTGGAAGGACGCGGTCATTAAAGCCCTTCCCCAATCAGTGCAGGCACGCCTTAGAGATGTGGTGGGGTTAGAAGCTAAAATCCCAGAAGAATGGAGACTAAATCTCATTCACCACAACATGAAATACCAGGCAGCAAAAAGCGAAGATGATGAAGAAACAAAGAAACTGGAAAAAAGACTTTTGAAGATGCAGGTGGCTGAGATCGATACCGAAGCTAATAGAAGCAAGACAATGGCAAGGCAGATGCCAGCTGTAGCTGAGAAGGCCATACTAACAGAGAACGCGGGGAAGACACCGCCAACAGTTCAAGCTCAGGAAGTGCCAAACAATCAGATACAGAATCAACCAAGAGGAGGAGGAGGTTTCCGAGGAAGAGGCAGAGGTGTCCAGAATGGTGGTTGCTTCAGATGTGGACAGATGTCACATTGGTCCAATGAATGTCCGCTAAACCAATTACAGCAACCACAAGCACCACAATACTTTCCTACACCATTTCAGCAGCCTCAGACACAACAGTATTATGCCCAATTTCAGATGCAACAAACCAAATATGTTGTAATCCAGCTACATTGAGCCACATCTGACACCACAGGAGGGAGAGGTAGAATGTTGTTTAAGAGATAGTGAGTAGCATATCGCATTTGAATAAAAAGCATCCACAGATTTGAAGTAGCAGAATAGAACATTAAGCAGACTATTTTTGTAATTATGAGAAGGATAGAGATTACGAGTGATGTTGTACCCCCACACAGAAAACTATTGTGTCCACACAGCTAGTGAGGTCAAGACGATGGAGGATCCTTACCAAGTCCGCCTGTTTACACCGACTGCAGTTCAAGGGGAGGCGATACACCTGACGAGAAGCTGTTGAGACCTGAAAACAGAAACTCGATTCTGCTGTGGTGAAGTCTGGCTACAAAGGGAGGTGTGCCGATAGGGTCGCTTGTCTCAAACCAGTGAATAAGTCAACAAGAACCCAGCAGAACTAGAGAGTGACTGTTAGAGGGGGAACAGACAGAGACTGACACAACCAACCAGCCAGTACATAGATAGACCCCGTCAGAAGTCCGGGGCTGTGTTTAAAGGGGAACTTCATTTATTGTTAGTGGAAGTGTAGTTTTTTTGTCAAAAATGTTGATTTATGGAGTCAGATTACATTTTTTCTCATAGACACAATTTTATAATAAGTCTGAAGTATCTGTTTTAAGGCATGAGCTGCAAACTAAATATAATAACACTGATTGAGAGCTTAGATGAAGGAGTTGTAGGGTTTTTACAACAGTTTCAAAAATCAGTCTTTATCTATTTATTCTTGAGTGACTTTACTGATTTATAATGTAGTGCGTAAGGCAATATCACATTTTGAGTGAGGGGCACCAGCCCTTCATGTTCTCTGCATGTCACCCTCTGTGAAAATAGTTAGTATTTTCCCTCTAGTTTAGAGAAATATAATTTTATCATATGTTGGTTCAGCAGTGTCAGCCAAGCCTCTAATCCTAGAATTATTGAGACCAATTAGCGAAACCAGGGGTATTGTTTTTCGCAGAAACAATGATGCATAATACCATGACTAAAGCCGTTATTGATACAAGTAAACTATTTTTTGTACTAATGGCAGGTTTTTAGTGAATATGTTTTTATACCATACTTCATATGATATTTTTGTACGCCCTATGGGTACACGGAGAAGTTATACATGTCCTGTTCATAATAGACTAATCATTGCAATATTAATTGAGCATGTTATGCTCAAAGGAGGCAGTGTCATGATTATACAGATATGTTGATTTCAGTGACGTAGTAGTTAATAAATAATAACAAGTAGTTAACAACAAAAGGTATGCCGAAGTTTGGGCCTTCTCCAAGGAGGGAGTGGTCCAGCTTTGGATATCAGACACATTGAAGTGTATGAATATGTCAGGACTCTGAGTAATATTATCCAAGTCTTGTCTACACAGGTTCAGAGAACTGCAGAGACACCAGACGAGACACCAAAAGAGACTCCTGTTCGGCCAGGTGATTGGGTGAGGGTGAAAGTTCACAAAAGACAGTGAGCTGATCTCCGGTGGTCAGAACCGTGACAAGTTGTAACGAACTTCACAAACGCTCCGGTTTAAAGGTAAAGATAAAAGGAGCAAATTGACACCACCACACACATTGTCACCCTTCACTGGCAACTTCCAGAAAGTTATTGGAAGTTAGGACTGATTTGGCAGAGCTGGAACAAAACAATAAATATAATTAAGATAGAAACAGCTCAATAGATGAATTGTCTCTAGATTTGTATAGATAGTACACTAAAGTGAAAACCTATTTTTTTTGTTTTACACTTGAAAAATAGTGAATATTTTAGAATAAGTTATTTTTGTACTCATAGTTTAAATTCTGTAACTGACACAACCTGGGAGAAAATAGAGATTATGTCGAGAACAAAGCCAAAGCAATTGTGGGGTCCCCTAGGGATAAGAGTCAGAATAGCATTGTTGATTGTGCTCATTACAATTGTCACCTTTCTGGTTGGATGGGGAGTACAATATCATGTAAGACATGGATCCATTAGTTCACTCAGAGAGAATGCCCACATCACTAACAAAACTCCAGCTGTGTTTCAGAGACTTTCACTTATCCCCAGAGCCAAAAGATTACCTGAGCAACAAGAGAAGGAGTTAGAAACACTGGTCCCTTCGAGGTTGCCAGGTGAGGAGGTTATAATCAAGAGGATTCACCCCCTCTATATGCAGTTTTTGGATCAAATGATGAGATGGGTTTAAGTGATCGGGATATGTAAGTGATGGGTATTTACAGATTAGGGGAATCACCAAATACACGGGATCCATGTTTTAGTCTGTACCAGAAACACCCCGTGATAGGTCACCGATCGGTTGTTCATAACTTATCTGAGAAAAATTATTGAGAATTACTACAGTAGAAACAGGCTACCAACCCACAAGTACAGCTTTGTACGCACAAACTCTATGAACAAAATTCCCCAGCAGATTGTGGCGACATTGCACAGTCACAAAAGTTACTTATGTTCTAATAACAGTGAGATTTAAAATGATGGAAGAAATATGGGGACGTTCTTTTATAGTGTGTGAAATAAGTGGTGCTTGAAACATGTAGGCATTTCAGTTTATAGAAGAAAATAGTTTCCTAAAAGAGTTATTTGGAGTAAACATGTTACAGTGGGTGAAAGCAATGTTTTGGGATATGGTAAAATAATTAGTAGACATTGATTGTGTTTAGATGACATTTAACATCTAAGACAGATAGTATGATTAAGAGAATAGAGTGGAAAAGATTGGATTTATTTTGCCTCAGTGTGTTAGAATTATCTATAGGTAATGCGTCCCGAGATCTCTCTCTCTCTCTCTCTCTCTGCCTGTCAGACCGCTATGACCCCATCTTCCAAGCAGACAAATGACCTCACCACAGGAGATTCCTCCTCCTCCTCCATCGAACAGACAGAGAACCCGAGCTGAACCAACAACGACCTGAGGCATCCAGAATCATCTCCACCTGAGGCATCCCAAACCAGCATGCTGAAAGAGGTATAATCTCATCGGTCCCTCAAGACAGGACATGAAGTTTCAAGCTGAGCCACGAGACTTTGTACAAGACATGAGAGCAGAATACGCCCTCCATGCAACAGCGAAGAGACTGTACAGGAGGAGATGAAATACAAAGCAGTTGGGCCACTGAAGAGAGTTGCAGCGGAAGGATTCAAGAGCGGATGGACTGAGGAGAAGGCAGGATGGAGGAGTTGTCATGGGCCAGCGGAACGTGAGGGGGTCGTGGCTTGACAGCCAGAGGGGGAGAGAAGGACAACGGGAGAGAGTGAGTTTACACGTATACACACTTATTAAAGAGGAAACTATTAAAGTAAAATGTGAAAATAATCCTAAAACACACTGAGGGTAAAACATATTATTCAATCTTTTCATAATATAAACAAATTATTCTTTTAGCGATTCTTATTCATGTGTGAATTTGGGGAAGATTTAATTTGTTACAATATTGATCTACAGTTTAAAGGGATAGTTTTAGTAACCACTCTATAAAAGCAGACAAATCTTTATTTGTATGGAAAATATTAAAGGTAGAGCTAGTACCAAGCCAAAGATAGTATTCCAATCTAGAGTATTGATTTCACCATTGTAGCATAGTTATTACCACAGGAGAATGTTTAAGGGGGAAGTAACATTTGTTTGTCGTCCAAGAATAGAGTTTTAAAAAGAAACCGGGCAAAGAGAGATTTCACATTTTTAAAGTAATATAATTGGGAGTAATACATGCGGGGCCTTGGCTCACTCATTGTAATGGTGCATATATTTGAGAACCAATATCGTTCAGGGAGAAGGGGTCGCTCAACACACCCTGCAGATGTTCTAAATCTTATTTGTAGCTTCACAGGGAGCACACGGCACCAGAGTATGTCACCACCTCCTAATGGTCATCCATTTAATCAGTGATGATATTTAAAGTAGAAACATATCCGCCATAAGCGAAAACTCCTAAATTGAACTACAAACCATTAATGAAATGACTTCTGTTTTTAAAATCCTTGATAAAGGAGGGAGTAATTATCACATGCTCGGGCACCCAAGGTTCCACACACTGTTAAAGGGATTTAGCATAGTTCTTTAAGTAGATCAGAACTGAAGATAAATTAGTATAAGGAGTTAGTGATATTACACTGGTTTTCACACCATTTCAGGGACTTTATCACTGCATTAGCACAGACCACCAAAGGTACTGAAGTAGGAACTTTCAAATGATGAAATTCTGCAACTGTTGTAACTGACCAAAATCTTCTCCCAGAAATGACTGTCTAGAATGCCGTATCCCAGAGTAGATGTTTGGTGATATCGTGGAACCAAAACCTTGTATTCAGTCTTGTCACAGGATTGGACTGGGACCTCTGCACTATCACAGCCAGTGATGTTTTTATGTAGTTAATACAAGGATAGCATAGGGACACTCAGGGGAGGGCTAGATGTTGCAGTTGCATTCCATGTCCTAACGTACCAATTTATCACGACGGCCTCTTCTAGAGAACATATTACTTTCATACCTTAAATGGTATGATAGGAGGGAGGGTACATTTCTCAAGAGGTAACAGTTACAAATGCTAGCAGAATAAGACAACCTACCCCCAGAAACAGAGATGGATGTAACAGATGATGAGATTGTGAAAAGCGAACAAGCCACAATGCTAAGATGGAGTGAATCCATTTCAAATTACTTTACACTATTCCAAGATAGTTTATTTGTATTCTTTATTCTTGTATACTATTCTAATATAGTACATTTCATGTTTTTTATTACTTTGCACTATTCAGAAATACTCTGTGTACTACTGTTTATATAACACTTTGTAAAAACAAGTGCCTTAACACTGAGCGTGGTAGTGAACAGTTGCTGTGAAAGGAGGGAGAAAGAAATGTTCCAATACCAAGCCATGCTGCTATTTTTAAGAATGATATTGAATGTTAAAGGTGAGGTGTCATGGCCATTTCCACTGATCATAATTCCATTGTTGAGGCATACTAAAATAGAAAAATACTGTGCAATTTTCAAAATCAAATCATGGTTTGCTATATATGAATGATATGTTATAGGAGCAAATACTTCAGGGAAGAAAGGCTACTAAGTATTTTCTATCAAAATTAACATAAATATACATATATACACGGTATATCATCCATTCCTCCCCGCCGTCTTGCAAGCTTCAACACCGTTAGCTTGCCAGCTAATATGCTAACCTAGCTTTCTGGTTTACCTTGGTAGCATATGAACGTTAGCTCGGAGAAAAGGCAACTAATGTAGTGTAATAAAACCACTATGAACAAAAGCTAGTGGTTCATATTAGGCTAGCAATAACGTGTTTACAATTGCAATCTTATACAGCGGACTACGTTCGGTCATTCCTTGTAGCTGGCATGAAAACAATGTGTTTGCCGAGCATGTATAGCTAGCCTCGTTAGCATGCACAGTATACTCCGGGTGATTTCCCTCCGAGCTGGAAATCACCCGGAGTATACTGTATGAGTATTCAGTGTGTGAATGCAGACATTCTCCTGCCATCACAAACATGTAAAGCCATCTGCTGACATTGCAGTTTATATATGTAAACGTTAGCAACTGAGCATGCACAGAGCCGCGTCGAGGAAAACCACACATAATGTACTGGCCGTAAGGGAAATCACCCGGAGTATACTGTATGAGTATTCCGTGTGTGAATGCAGACATTCTCCTACCATGACAAACATGTAAGGCCATCTGCTGACATTGTAGTTTATATATGTAAACGTTAGCAACTGAATTAGCCCAGTTAGCACCGTGTCAATGGCTCAGCACCCCAACAAACGTTTACCCATTTTCACAGTTGTGGTAGATATAGCTTGCTTGTTTTAAACATCATAAATACACAAACAACAATGAATACTTACAGGTTGGGTACCCGAATCTCCCGCTGGTCCAAACAAAGTAGGAAGAGCATCGTCCTTCAGTGTCCTACGCTGTATATATCCGGTATGAATCGCTCCATGTTTTGTGAAGCTATTCTCCGTGAAATGCCGGCTCCAACATCTGAAGGAACAGTGTTAAAAAGGAATGTCAACCGCCGCTGGGTGTGGCCATAGCTTCTCTGGATTGGTCCATTTAGTGTGGCCATAGCTTCTCTGGATTGGCCCATTTAGTTCCGGGCACGTGCTTTCGTAAGCATGACCCGGAAGAATCAAATGGATGATGAGGTATTTTCTGAGTTAGAGTTTTACTCGCTACAGGGTGCACTTTTGAGGGTTTTGACTCTGCACACCGTTTACATCCATAAAAACCTTCATAACACACAAGGGGACGGGTAATAACCGGAAAAGCATGACACCTCACCTTTAACACTAGAAGTTATGCACAAGGGAAAACTTTTATGTTTGAGCACAGTCAAAGTATTTTTGTATTTTTATAAAGTTGAGGTTATTGAACCATTCCATTTTGATTGTATGTTTTTGATATGAGTTATGTACTATGTAAAGTTCAGATGAAGAACTCATTGATTTCAGTATTATGTACACACCTTTTAATGTGTGTAAGGAGGGACTGTTAGTAATTACAATTAATGTAATATGGCATAATTTAGTTTAAACATTGCCATCAGTTTAAATGCTGATTTATACTGAAAAAACTGAAGTTTTCGCGCACAATGTCTGATGTCAAGCTTTTATTGTGAAAATACTTCCGGTTAGTCTGTGATTAAAAGTTTATTTTGAAAAACGATTCCGGAAGTTATCTCCGAAATACCAACAGTAACTTGACCTCAGGGTTTGACCAAACGTAACGTTTCTAGCCGTTAAAATGACCTAAATGAAAAGTCATGAAAGAGAATAAGTGGAGAAGAGGCGTGTTTAGTTATGTATTGAATGTACAATGTCAAAATCCTCTGTTTTGTACGATATCGGACAGTAGTGCAAGACGGGCAGAAGATTACGTCACAGCCGCCATTGAAGAGGAGGAGCCATATGATATATATATGCAGGTGACAGAATTATGTGGTCTCTTTCTCCTCGGCTGAACACTGCGTGAATGAAGCTGCAGCTTTCCTCCACTGACTGCTTTCTGTCTGATTCACTACCGCACCATTTTAATTAAAGTAACACCATTTGAAACTTTTAGTCCAGACTCATTGATCTCTTTATTTTAAAACTTTCTCTCCTCGAGAATTGGATGTTGGAGTGGTAGTGTGCCAAGGTTACGCCGAGCGTCAAACAGCTCTTTGAAATGGAATGAAAACACGGCAGACTATCCAAAACTGGACTCGAACGGGTCCACTAAACAGTTTTATTGTAGAGATCACTTACAGTGTCTTCCTGACATTTTAGATTCTATATTTCTATCATTGACCTTCTACTTTCTCTATTTTGTATGTACTCTTAATATTCTTTTCATCAAATATAACATATTCAACAACAACAATTCAATAACGTGCTTCAACTAACTCTTAAGCCCTAAGGGTACCCCAGTGGGCCCCCCGCCACATTTTGTTTTTCGAGACTATGTCTCAGGGCTTCTTAACATTTATGAAACTATTAATGTGTAGCACCAGATTAACGGGAATAATCTCAGCTAACTGAATATATGAACCATTTTTACCACAACAAAACACAAGGGTAATACCAAGCCTCTGAATTAAGATGAAAAACATGAAATAAATCTCAGGGCTTAAGAGGTTTAACCACTAAGCGGTGTGGGTTAAAAAACTGTCAAGTTTAATGTGTTAACACAACAAATTATACTTTTTATTATTATTGTCGGATACTTATGTATGTATAACATCTGAAGATGTGTAGTTTTATTCATGTTTTCACATGATTTTACAGGATATTGCTATATGGATATGCAGGAATCCTGAAGTCCTTTTAAGACCTTTTTTTAAGACCCTTTCCATACAATTTAAGACCTCATCGCCACTTGGAGTTGTAACCGGTTACATTGGCGACACACTTTACCTCACATTTACTATACCGTATTGATTGTCCTTCCTCCTTATCTTCCAACCATTTGGACGCAAACTTGCATTTCCCCATAACGATGTTGTTTAACCTCTTAAGCCCCACGGACCCAGTTCCGGGCCCGAAATCGCGTCATTTGCAGGAAACAACGTCTAAGGAAACTTAATATTTAATAAACTATGAATATTTTATATCCATATAACGGGGAAAAACTCATTTAACTGATATTTGTCATTTTAAAAAAACAAAGAAACACACAATGCTATCACTGACCCTCTGAATTAGCTCTGAGACAAAAATGCTAACCTATTACCGCACCGAAAATCATTCCTAGCTCCCTTATTACTTATCCTAGCTCTGCACATCCAACACATCGTTTATGATCGTAAAGACACAGAATCTAACGGTGCCCACCTCAACACTGAAAGATACAAACTCGCGACGATAACAAAAACGTACATCAAAACATGTGGCGCTAGGTAGCCAAAAACGCTAACATAGCTTACCTTGGTCTGGTCAAAACTGGTCTTCAATGGCATTAAAACGATAAAAACGATAGTGTAGTTAATCCATAGGTAAATATCCAATGTGAATGTGTCCCCTTTGAAATGTTGTGATAATCCAAAAGCAATAAAACTGCTTTTCAGTTTCTAGAAATCAGAGCAGCATTAGACCTATGCTCTAATGCAAATTTACAAACGCGAATACGCCATCTTTCTTTTTTAACATGAGTGTGTGCAGAACGATTTCCCTTCGATTCTATTGGCTCTAACAGTCAGAAAGAGATGTCACATGTCAAAATCGAGCAAGGGGTGCCAGAGATATGGAAAATCCACCCAAATGGCCCCAGAAGAGGTTTTGTTGTGTCTAAAAACGTCAAATATCACTTGTTTTGCATCAATCCTGATACAGGGTACTTATTATATGTTGTACTTTGGATTCCTAAAGCTTTTAGTCTACTAACCCATCATCCAAGGTTAGTTTTCACTATAAGTACAAAATATTTTTTGGACGGACACTATAATTTACAGTTTTTTTACCATGTTCAATCTGAATTTTCTTTAAAATAAAAAACATCTATATTGATTCTGACTTTTCTACATCCAACTCACAGGTTTATCATTACTTTGAGAAAAAACATTATTAATTTAACCCTTTTAGAAGGGAAGATACGGTCATTTGTTCTGGGAATGTCATTTTCAAGCCTGAAACCTGAAAAACAGGCTTGGGGCTTAACACTAGAACCGCCAACGGGGTCAATTTGACCCCGAGCTGTTTTATATTGTATGTAACTTTTTTTCAATAAAATATTAAAGTCTGCCAGTCCGTGACTTTTCCTGAAAGTGTGTTATGTAGCACCCTATGTTGTTAAAAATTGTCAATATGAAGTCAGATTGAAGAAATCGCCAATTCTTTTTCCATTTATACCTATTTCCGCCAAGCGGGGTCATATTGACCCCACCCCTTTTCGCATGTAAACATGACGTGTTGCTATAGCAACGCCTTTTGTCTACTGCGGTTCCTTATAGATTGAGAGATAGAGAGATAGATAGATAGATAGATAGTTATAGATAGAGAGAGAGAGTGATAGAGAGATAGATAGTTATAGATAGATAGATATATTGATAGATAGTTATAGATAGAGAGAGAGAGCCAAAGTTTCCCCGCAGCGAGGCTCCGGTGTGATGCATGCCTGCCAAAAAGGAAATGATACCGTTTCCAAACCCAACTTTGCCGTACAAATCATTGAAATGTCTGTGAGTTTTGGCTTTACGCTGTGCACACTCCCGCGGGTGACAGTTCTCTCTCTCTCTCCGTGCTCTCCCCCCCCCCCCCAGAGTGTAAAGGCACGGGTAATATTGAATTTTCATGGGTATTTTACGATCCTGTCGGTCAAAATGACGGGCAGCGAAAAAATCTAGCGCAACCTCTGGTCGGCATTGATGTACAGATCCGACAAAATACCTTGTTTATCAATAAAAGAACATTTTACCTTGAAAATCAATGCATTATAATTCGGGGTCAATTTGACCCCGGTGGCGGTTATAGGTATACAAAATCTCTGGCGGTTCTAGTGTTAAGAGGTTAACAACCGGCGTAAACGGACCTTCGCGCGCTGTCAAGCAGTCAGCGTGCGATGTCCTGTTCAGATTACGTCAAATCCAACGGGATACCATAAATAAACTACACAGAATCACACTACACACCTACGCAATGATTACATTCAGGCATACTTTAGAATACAACCTCTTTGGACAATTGATATACTTATTGAAAACAAGCTACAAAATGTAATACCTTGGAAAATGCCGTTTAATACTTTTTAATAGCCTTATTTTTCGCAAAATGTTTTTATCAACTTTTAATACTTTAAGACCCCGCGGACACCCTGCTATATTATTTGACATGTTTTACTTAGACACATTAAAGGTAGGGTAGATAAGAATGGAGAAACCAGCTCGAGTGGGCTAGAATTCGAAAGTACGCGGCCGAAAAAGATCTGCCCCTTCCTTCAGACTTCCTTACAGAGCCCCTCCTCCAACACACACAAACGCGCACATGACCAATGAGGGCACCAGATAAGTTTGTGCACGAGATGGAAGGCTGACAGGCAGGTAGACCATCCAGTTATTTTAGCCAGGCCGGCTAAAATAATTGGTAGTGCTTTTTACAGCGCCACGGCTTCCACAAATGACATTTTTTTATGTATTTATTGTCAAAGCATTTAATGTAGTCATTGCTATCGGGATGTTAAGAGCATTCCATGGAATATAACAAAAAGTGTTTCCGAAGTAATTTCGAACCCTGAAGGCAGGAGAGACTGAAAAGAGTCAAGGGAAGCTTATAAAAGTTAACAGCATTTAATTAAACAAAAGATGCGTGGTGTACAAAAGAAATTGCAAGGAGCGCTCTCCGCATCACCTCCAGGTCGGGGGTGAGAGAAGAGGTCGATTCTTGGCTTGCCCTTCCTGTTGTCATCTGAGGTCTTCTCCTATTGGCCGGTGTCGTTGGGGGCGGGTCCATTACATTTCCTGGCTTTTTCTGTTGCTAAATTACATCATTCTGGTGTCTGTGGTTATTTAAACATTCCCTGCTACACCTTATTCAGCATCAATAAATGAGTGCTAATCCCAGTGTGCTCAGTGTAGAACATCACATGTCATTTCACCTTGGTTTGTCACAAACGAACTGAGAACCAAAGTGCAACACACGGGAAACCAGGGATAGTCGGTAACCAGCTTTATTGTAGGCAATAGGCTGGTAGTAGACAACACGGCAGATAGTAGGCAAAGGGCTGGTCGGGGACAGGCGAGGGGTCCAGGAGAAGGCAAGACGGGAGTCGCAGGTACAGAACCGGTCAGGGAGCAGGCAAGGCAGAATAATCCGAGTACAGGCAGGGTCAGGAAACAGACGAGACAGGATGGTCTGGGACAGGCAGGGTCGAAACCGGGAGAGCAATCTGGAGGTAAATACGGGAAAGACTGGCATAGTGCAAAGTACGATCTGGCACTGAGGTGAAGGTGAAGTGGGCCTAAATACTAAATTGAGCTGATGGGTGTAACAGAGTGAGAGAGAGACAAGGTGTGGCTACCAGGTGACTCAGGAATGTAATAGCAGAACTGTGACATGGTTCAAGGTTTGAAATCGTAGCATTTCCGCCAGATGCTAAATGCTAACCGGAAGTGACGAATTTTCTGAATAAAAGTATCAAGTTAATAGTTAGTGAACTTCCGTTTTTTCAGAATAAAACTGATTTAAATCAAATAGTGTATTTCATTCAAATTACGCCATATCAACATTGATTTTAATTCCTAACAATCCCTCCTTACATACCATTTAAGGTATGTAAATAATATTGAAATCAAAGAGTTCTTCATCCGAACATTGCATGGTACATAACTCATAAAAGCAAAAAATAAGAACAAGAAGAACACATATTCATCATAAACATGAAGCTTAAACCTTTAATGTCACGCAGCAATTAGCTTGGTATGGAAAACGTCTAACTCCCTCCTTTCACATCATAAATCATCTTCATACTGTATCTGGTGTAAAGGCACTTGTTCTTTTACAAAGTATAAGAAGGATTACATTATCTAAAAATAGCTACATTTTACTCTTTATTTAAACAAGTCTAGCGCCATTCTATCAGTCTGTTTTTATCTAACTGTTTGTGTAATCTTTTACTGTGTCTCTGGTGCAATTTACGAATCTCTGCTGGCTCTAGTAGATATAGCTCTCCCCATCCACATTCTTGTTGGTTGTGGGACAGAGGAATAATAATTCAGAACCTGCTGATACTTGAATCGTACTACTTGGCATATGTTACTAAATAAAATCCTTGTAATCTTTCTCAAATCTAGAAATCCCATCGATTGCACCTGGCAATACTGCTTCTACCTATATTATCAAGCTGAAAAATGAATACAGAAATCCAACATACTGTCATCAAATGTCTTTCTATTATGAATTTAAATTAAATGTATATCCCCATAATGACCTAAACAATAAAGTCTATGGCTTTTACTTCTTTACCCGGCTAGTTACAAGATGTTGTCTAAATTAAATTCCGTCTCATTACATTACTATATTTTAGCTTAACTGTAATATGTTCTTTCTATATTTCAAACCTCAGGTACTTTAATATCTGTTGAAATATTACAAAATTGTTTCATTATCACAGGTCAACTTCTTCGGTATTCCATTCTGGAATTACATCTCTCACAGTAGCCCCTTGGCCACTGATTCTGCATCTGTGTTACCTGTTATAACTCAATCAATATTTAGAAACATGTCAACATTCACCAAACAGTATCTTATCCCCAGATATGGAGCAGGTTCATTCTAAAACTATCTTCAATGCTCAGTTTGAACATCTGGGTTGGGGTGCAAAGTTTCTTTCAATCCTTATAAGACATATTTTAATTGTGAATTTTACAACATTGTTAACATTTATACATTATACACACTCCCCCCTTTTTACACATGAACTCATGTGTAACAAAATCCTGTAATGGGGAGGGGAAACAACTTTCAGGTAAATATTAGTTAGGGACATAGCGAACATTTACAATTTGACATCCATTATTATCATTTCCAAAGTAAACACTTCAGTGAAAATAAGTGTTTCTATTCGTCCTTCAGTCCTAAAAGAAACAGAAACTTCAGATTTTAGTTTGAGTTTTACATTTGCAAACCGCCAACTCCTGTGGGAGTAAAATATCATCAAGTAGATTAGAAACGGGTCACGTGCGGTTTCCCCTTTTTGTGGAATTTTTAGGAAATCTCTTGTTTCCCTTGGAGCTCCAAAATAATATGTTAGTCCAAAAACATGCTTGGTTAGTTATTGTTTTAGAATCATGCAGTTACAGTGATCACATGCCGGCATACATTCACACTTTCTGGTTGTCAAGTCAGGTTTGGTCAGGTGCACCCCAGAGTCAGTCATTGACAGTGCTTTTGTCACACTGTCAGTCAGGGTCAAAGGTCATTTGGTCTCGGTCTTTTGGCCATGTCGTGCTCTGCAGAGTCTTTTTAGAGGTATTTCAGCATAGGCGGGTACCCTTTATCTACAAATATATGTCATATGCGGAGCGCCATTCCTTATTCATTCACGATTTCAACTATGATTTTCAAGATTTGTTCTAACTTTTCATTTGGACTTCTGCCTCCCACCTTTCCTGAAACTTGGTACAAAACTCACTTCCTTATAGCACTACTACAATTCATTTACACCTAATTAGTATTACAATGTCTAATAGATCTAACTCAGAAACTTGTGTACATAACTATTATCTTGAGTCAAACCATTACTAGGATCTGTGTAGCTCTGCATTTCATAGCTCATTATACTCATTTATCTTCAATAGTGGTCTACTTAAAAACAATGTTAAACTCTTTAGCAGTGTGTGGAACCCTGGGTGTCCGAACATGCAACAATTACTCCCTCCTTTATCAAGGATTTAAAAACAGAAGTCATTTCATATTTCCATCTTAAAGCCCTCCTATGGTAATAACTATGCTACAATGGTGAAATCAATACTTGGAATACTACATTTGGCTTGGAACTAGCTCTCCCGTTAACATTATCTATACAAATAAAGATTTGTCTTATAGAGTGGATCCTAAAACTATCATTTTAATGGTGATCAATATTGTAACAAATGAGATCACTACTGTATTCACACATGAATACAAATCTCTAAAAGAATAATTCGTTAACATGATGAAAACATTGAAGAATATGGTTCTACTCTGTACTCCTAACTCCAAAACACCCACTGCTTAAAGTGTAGTGAACATTTCCATCATGTCTCCCCCTTTATCCCTCAGTGTGTTTTAGGATGATTTTCTCATTTTACTTTAATAGTTTCCTCTTTACTGCTATTTATCATTCATGGTTAATACATCTATTTGTCTTTACATATTTATCAATTCTATTCAAGTTCTTTAAATGTGGTCTCTTTTATGTGCGTTTTGTGAATAAGTGTGTTTGTGTAAACTCACTCATTCCCGTTTTTCTTTTCTCCTCCTCTGGTTTTCTCAAGCCGTGACCCCGGCCTCCTCACTTCTAATCAACCCTGCCAACTCCTCTGATTCTGTCTTCTCTTCAGTCCATCAGCTCTTGAATCCATCCGCTGTAACTCTTGTAGGCAGCCTTTGGCCCAGTTACATCTGCAGCCCACATCATGCCACTGTTCCCGTACTGCTCTGCACTTCATGTCCTCCTCCACAGTCTCCTTGCTGCTTTCATGGAGGGCGGATTCTGCTCTCACGTCCCACACTTTGCTCTTGCCAAATCTCGTGGCTCAGCTTGGAACTTCATGCCCCGTCTGAGGGACTGATGAGAGTATCTCTCTGTATGTCAGCATAAAGTTTGGTTCTGGATGCCTCAGGTGGAGATAGTTCTGGCTGCAGTTCTGGATGCAGTTCTGGATGCAGTCTTGTTTCAGCTCTGGTTCTCTGTCTGCTTGATGGAGAAGGAGGAGTCTCCTGTTGGGTTAGATCTTTTGTCTGCTTGGAGGGTCGGGGTCGTAGCTTTTCTGACGCAGAGGGGGAGTCCAGGTCTCGGGACGCATTACCTATAGGAAGTCTA
>CALSBZ010045045.1:341698-400912 GCA_943591055.1 Gobionotothen gibberifrons | reverse complement strand
CTTCAGTCCCTCTCTCCGGGCCTAGAGTCTCCCCCACGCAGTTTGCCAGGAATCATAGTCAAAGCCGTCAGGTGCAGCATAGGCAAGACGAGAACGTCTGCTCCTACCCTTATTGTACATTCCTCCACATCTGCAGTGGCTGCAAGGACGCTCATCCGAGGTCCGTATGCCCCAGGCGCAGCCGCAGCTTTGGCACTACCTCGCGCCAGGCACCACGTGGCAGAAAATCTTCCGAACCACCACCCCCCTACTCCCATTAACGTCACACATTAGCAGCGGCTTTACCTACTCCTGAGAGTAACTCCTCAGATACTCAATGAGGCTTGCTTCATTTATATATATATATATATATAATTATTATTTATTTATCTTTTCACGTATTTTCATGTTTTATATACTTTTAATTTTCGGATGCTGCCCCATCCGTGGTTTCGGGGGGTCCTTCCTGGGAGGAAGAGGAGTCACGTAAGACGATAGAAGACAGTCTAATCACGCATATCAGCATCCACGTCTCTGTGGTGTAATAAACTGTAATTAAGCAGTCGGACACCGTAATCTTCTCTGGCCCCCTCCCCAATCTGATCAATGATGACATGTATAGTCGCACGTCATCATTTCAGCGCTGGTTGTCTGGGTGGTGCCCAGCAAACAATGTGGGCTTCGTAAATAATTGGACAGCCTTCTGGGGAAAACCTGGTCTGATTAAGAGGGACGGCATTCATCCTACTTTGGAAGGTGCACATCTCATTTCGGCAAACATTTCAGGGCTTTGTGGACTTAATCCATGACAAACTGGAATTGAGACCAGGAGGCGGAGTCGCAGTCTTACACGCTTCTCTGCGCTCTCTCCTAGGCAGTCACCCATAGGAATCCCGAACCCAATAAAATACCCAATATTAACGGTGTGCGTCTGCCCAAGGACAATTTAAGGTAAACCTAATAGAGGTGTCACACATAATAACTTAATAAAAGTAAATGTAACAACTACTACAGTGCAACAAAACAGGAAGGTAAAATGTGGTCTCATACATAAGATCTCTAGCATCTAAAGCTATATTGGTAAATGATTTAATATCAGATTATAATATTGATATATGCTGTCTCACTGAAACTTGGTTGAGACATGAAGAATATGTCAGCATAAATGAGGCCACTCCACCCAGCCATATCAATACTCATATTGCCCGATTCATAGGCCGAGGAGGTGGAGTTGCAGCCATCTTTGACTCAAGTTTACTTATCAATACTAAACCAAAATTAAATTATACCTCCTTTGAAAGTCTCGTTTTTAGTCTTACGCATCCGACCTGGAAAACTTTGCAGCCAATCTTATTTGTTACAGTGTACCGTGCACCAGGTCCTTATTCAGAATTCTTATCAGAATTCTCTGAGTTTTTATCAACTTTGGTACTTAAAACAGATAAAGTAATTATCGTAGGTGACTTTAATATTCATGTTGACGATGATAAAAATAGCCTTACTGTTGCATTTAACTCTATATTAGATTCTATTGGTTTTCGTCAGAGTGTAAATAAACCAACCCACTGCTATAATCACACTCTCGACCTTGTTCTGACTTATGGTATTGAAATTGAGCAACTATTAGTCGAACCGCATAACCCTGCTTTATCCGACCATTTCTTAGTAACTTTTGAAGTACTGTTACTAGACTACAAAGCATTAGTCAAAAGCTCCTGCAGCAGAAACCTATCTGTTAATGCTATAGCCAAATTTAAGGAAGAGATTCCACCAATACTTAACTCGATAGCATGTCTGCATGTAGGGGAGGAAACTTATACAAAATGTACACCACCCCAAATTGATCATGTTGTTGATAGTGCTATAGATGCGCTGCGAATACAATTAGACTCTGTTGCTCCTTTGAAAAAGAAGAAAATAAAACATAGATTAGCTCCATGGCATAATGTCGAAACCCGCAAAATAAAGCAAAAGTCGAGACAACTTGAAAGGATATGGCGTTCCAATAAACTTGAAGAATCTCGTCTAATTTGGCATATTACTCTAAATGAATATAAGAAAGCACTGCGTAAAGCAAAAGCAGCGTACTACTCTTCATTAATAGATGAGAATAAGAATAATGCAATATTTCTTTTCAGCACTGTAGCCAGGCTGACAGAGAGCCATAGCTCAATTGAGCCTTCTATTCCCATAGCACTCAGTAGTAATGATTTGATGTGCTTTTTTAACGATAAAAGTGTTACTCTTAGAAACAAAATCAATGATCTCTTGCCTTTGACCAGTATAGTGTTATCAACAGCTCCCGGAAATATAAGTTCTAATATTACACTAGATAGTAAACTAGAATGCTTTTCAGCCATAAACCTTGAACAATTAAATTCAATGATTCTTTCTTCTAAACCATCAACGTGTATCTTAGACCCAATTCCAACTAAGCTGTTGAAGGAAGTTTTTCCATTAATTAGCACTTCTTTATTATCAGGCTATGTTCCACAATCATTCAAAGTAGCAATGATAAAACCGCTTCTTAAAAAGCACAACCTCAATCCAGAGATCTTAGCCAACTATAGACCTATTTCTAATCTTCCGTTCTTCTCAAAAATTCTTGAGAAAGCAGTCGCAAAACAGTTGTGTGATTACTTAAAAAACTATGATTTATTTGAAGATTTTCAGTCTGGCTTTAGAACACATCATAGCACAGAGACATCTCTGGTTAAAGTCACAAATGACATTCTAATAGCCTCAGACAAAGGACTTGTCTCTATTCTTGTCTTGCTTGATCTCAGTGCTGCATTTGATACTATCGACCATGACATCCTATTCCAAAGACTAGAGCACTTAGTTGGCATACAGGGAACTTCTTGAGGCTGGTTTAGGTCCTATCTATCCGAACGCTCTCAGTTTGTACGTGTCAACGATGAATCTTCAACGCAAACCAAGCCATGGAGTGCCACAGGGCTCAGTGCTCGGACCTATTTTGTTCACATTATATATGCTTCCGTTAGGCAATATTATAAGGAATCATTCTGTACATTTTCATTGTTATGCGGATGATACTCAACTATATTTATCAATCAAGCCTGATGAAATTAATCATCTAAATAAAATTCAAGACTGCCTTAAGGACTTAAAAACGTGGATGACCTTAAACTTTTTGATGTTAAACACGACCAAAACTAAAGTTATTGTACTCGGCCCGAAGAATCTACGAGACAAATTATCTAAAGATATACTAACTATGGATGGCATTAATTTGGCCTCCAGTGAGACTGTAAGGAATCTTGGTTTTATATTTGATCAGGATTTATCCTTTAATGCCCACATAAAATCAATTTCAAGGACCGCCTACTTCCATCTACGTAACATTGCAAAAATCAGGCATATCTTGCCTCAAAACGATGCAGAGAAACTAGTCCATACATTTGTTACTTCAAGGCTGGATTATTGTAACTCCTTATTATCAGGGTGTACCAAGAAGTCAGTTAAGTCGCTTCAGCTGATTCAAAATGCTGCAGCTCGTGTACTAACTAGAGTTAGGAGAAGGGACCACATTACTCCTGTTCTGGCTGCCTTACACTGGCTCCCTATAGAACACAGGATATAATTTAAAATTCTTCTTCTCACCTACAAAGCCCTTAATGGGCAGGCGCCATCTTGCCTTAAAGAACTCATTATACCCTACTGTCCTACTAGGGCATTGCGTTCCAAGAACGCAGGGTTGTTGGTTGTTCCTAGAGTCTCTAAAAGTACAATGGGAGCCAGAGCCTTTTCTTATCAAGCTCCACATTTGTGGAATCAGCTTCCAGTTTGTGTTCGGGCGGCAGACAGCCTATCCGTTTTTAAGAGTGCGCTTAAGACCTTCCTTTTTGATAAAGCTTATAGTTAGGACTGATTAGATTCAGCCCCTAGTTTTGCTGATATAGGCTTAGTTTGTCGGGGGACATCTTACTTCTTCCTTCTCTCTGTCTGTACCTGTGTACTCTCATGTTCCGATTAACCCAGCTTCCCCAAATTTCTTTCTTTTTGGTGTCTACATACGCCGGGATCCGTAGTCATGGATGATACTGTAGCTGCAGTCCTGTGTCATGGATCGCGAGCCCGGATCTTGAGTCGTGGCTGTTGCTGTGGTCCTGGATAATGTTGGTAATTAAATCAATGTTGTAATGGCATAATTTAGCTTAAATGTTGATTTTATTGAAAAAACAGAAGTATTCACGCAAAATGTATGTTAAGCTTTTATTTTGAAATGACTTCCGCCAGAATCAGGAATACAAGTTTATTTTGAAAATCTATTCCGGAAGTTATCTCTGAAATACTGACGGAAGCTTGAACTCAATGTTAAACCGAACGAAAACAATACCAGCCGTTGTGATAAGATAAAAAGTGATGCAGGCGAGTGTGTAGAGAAAAGGCGTTTAGTCATGTGTTGAATGTGCAATGCAAAGATCCTCTGTTTAATGTGACGTCAGGCATTGAAGAGCCAAGCGGAAGTGACCAGCTGAAAACAGAGGGGGGGTCTACCTGAGTTATAAAACGACGAGAGAAGTTCTGCTCTGCCCTTCTTTTCATCCCTACCCCGGAGGAGACAACTGCAGTTGCGTTCCTCCTCTTTCAACTCCCGTCTGCCTGTGACATTACCGTGCCTTTTATTTATATTAAAGTACCACATTTGAAACTTATAGTCGAGACTCATTGTTCTCCTTATTTTAAAACTTTCTCTCCTGGACGCGAGAAAAACGAACATATCAATAATAATAAGTCCTGGATGGATGTCCTCGAGGATTCATCTTCCTATTATACACACATGCATTTCCAAACATTTGGACTACCTATGTTGCAAATGTATTATGTTTTTTTTTACACACGGCATCTATTGCACGTCTGTCCGTCCTGGGAGAGGGATCCCTCCTCTGTTGCTCTCCCTGAGGTTTCTCCCATTTTTTCCCTTTAAACTGTGGGTTTTCTTTGGAAGTTTTTCCTTGTACGATGTGAGGGTCTAAGGACAGAGGGTGTCGTATTGTCATACTGATATTCTGTACAAACTGTGAAGACCACTGAGACAAATGTAACATTTGTGATATTGGGCTACATAAATACACATTGATTGATTGATATTACAAGTGGAGAACGGAGTAACTTGGCGTCACAGCAGGCATAACAACAGCCGGTGTTTCTCGTGAGTGTTTCCCCGGGAAACAAACACAATACACACGAATGCAAAATTACACAACCACACACACACACACTCGCGGGCTTCCCCCAGACCACTAATCCAAACGAAAATATCTTCCCTCCGTCGTATTTTTATCATTTGCTCCGCTAATAATCAGTCATATCGATGGATTCCAGAGAAGAGGAAACTTTAAAGGCTTTTTTCTCAAAATGATGACAGTCATTATATAATGTGACATATTTTGCTTAATAGTTGGAGTACAAAAACAATCCTGATATCATTAGAAAGCTAGGAATCTCCTCTTTCCAGCAGTGTATACAACTCAAAATGTGTCTTCGGGTCAATGCGACTGATTTCGATGGAGCAGGTCACAAATGTACTCTTATAGAGTACAATGTACACTGATTTTTGCAGTGTAGAGTATATTTTGAGTGTTCAAATCTAACTCTTTATTTGGAGTTTATATTTTACACTTTTGACAGTGTTCAGAGAACACCAAACTCTTGGACCTATATACACCCGAGACTGGTGTTAAATGTACTCTTATAGAGTACAATGTACACTGTGGTTTTTGCTGTGTACAGCTGATCAGTTCGCAGCTCACTTTTTCTGTGATAATAACACTAACATGATCGATGTAGAGCTTTTAATACAGTCTTATAATCAGCATTGCTTCACATTGCTGGACAAAGTGGCACCACTAAAGGATAGGACTAGAGCTATCTGCAATACTTCTCCATGGATAACGGACGCTGTCCGCTGCCTGAGGTGGAAGTGTCGCAGGACAGAACGACTATGGAAAACCACTGGGCTGGAAGTGCATCGCCTTTACCTCAAAGATCTAAGATTGTCTTTTAATGCATTATTAAAAGAAGCCCGGACTGCTTACTTTGCTAAGTTAATAACTTCTTCAAAGAAAAATCCCAAGATCCTATTTGACAAAATGAATAACATTGTTTCACCACCACTAACTACATTACCATGTCTTTCGAATAATGACTGTAACAAGTTCCTTATCTTCTTTGTATATAAGGTAGCATCTATTAGGTCCAGTATTAATCCTGGGATTTCACTGCCCAACTCTAGCCCCTCTCCATCCCATTCTATGCTTGGCTCCTTTGAACCTATCAACTCACAAGACCTGATGGATTTAATTAGGAAAATGAAGCCATCTTCGTGCCCCCTGGATGTAATACCAACTTCCCTATTTTTTTAAGTTTTACCAACCATTTGCAGTGCTGTATCAACTATTATTAATACTTCCTATTTTAAGCATGCCACTATTCAGCCCATATTAAAGAAAACTAACTTAGATCCAGCCTTGCCCGTGAACTACAGGCCTATATCTAAACTACCCTTTCTCTCAAAAGTTCTTGATGGTCGTGGCCAACCAACTCACTGCTGCACTGGAGAGGCACAATATTTACGATACGTTCCAGTCAGGTTTTCGGAAAAAGTAATCCACTGAAACGGCTCTCCTGAGGGTTTCTAACGACATCCTGATGGCTTCTGATGTGGGTGATTGCTCTGTGTTAGTACTTCTTGACCTAAGTTCGGCGTTTGACACTGTATACCACCATATCCTGATCAAGAGGTTACGTGACTGGGTGGGCATATCTGGCATAGCATTAGACTGGTTTGCATCATATCTTGCTGATAGAAGTTTCACCGTCTCGATTGGAGACTTTGTGTCAGACTCCTCTCCACTGTCCTGTGGTGTCCCGCAGGGCTCGGACTTGGGGCCTCTGTTATTCTCCCTATATTTGCTACCCTTAGGACAGATCATAAATAGTTTTAACATTACATATCACTTATACGCTGTATATACAAAATGTCAGTCATTTTACATTTAGGACACTGCTTCAATACAACACAGAAAAAGGAGAAAGCTGAGAGCAGGCTGATCAGGCAAGTAGTACGTGTGGGAAAAGGCTAAACCATGTCAGGTTATCAGTCACATCACTTACACAGAAGTTCTGCTGTTTGGAATACTGTAATTTAAGGACATTCAAACAGATATCTCTCAGCTGGCCTTCAATCTGAATTTTCTTTAAAATAAAAAAACATCTATATTGATTCTGACTTTTCTACATCCAACTCACAGGTTTATCATTACTTTGAGAACAAAGATTATTAATTTAACCCTTTTAGAAGGGAATATATGGTCATTTGTTCTGGGAATGACCTGAAAAACAGGCTCAGGGCTAAACTGGTTTTAAGAATCTTTGATGAAAGCTAAGTTTGGGTTTAGCTAATGTATTTATCGTTTTACACGAGAGGGTTACAAAACGAAAATAAATCTGTAGCCCCTTCATGCGACACACACATAGCTAGCTACCAGTTGATGTGAGCTAATGTATTGTCACTAATGTAATCTGTTGCAACACGTCAGCTAGCTGGGCTTTTTTGAATCCTAAATCACAGGTTACCTACTCTAGCCACATCAAAACCCCAGAACATGAACCTGATTGAGGCTTTGAACCGATGAACACTTTTTATTTTCCTCCCTACTCTGAGATCGTGAAGCTTTTCGTGCTTTCTCATGGACCTGTAACAGCTAGCCCTGACGCTCACTCTCCCTAAAGGTAGATCTTTGTTTGAAACTGTGGGGAATTGGACATCATTCATGTTATCCAAAACACGTAATAGCAGTGTTGAAAGTGTGCCGGTCCTACCCGGTCCTTAGTACCGGTAAGAGATTTCCAGGCGGTCCGGAGGACCAGGAAGAATTGACAGCTCCACCCGTGGAATTTATACTACGAAGGGAAGATATTTTCGTTTGGATTACTGGTCTGGGGGAGGCTCGCGAGTGTGTGTGTGTGTGTGTGTGTATACGTGTGTGTGTGGTTGTGTAATTTTGCATTTGTGTGTATTGTGTTTGTTTCCCGGGGAAACACTCACGAGAAACACCGGCTGTTGTTTTGCCTGCTGTGACGCCGAGTTACTCCGTTCTCCGCTTGTAATTATGCCGTTACAAGCTTTCAAAGTTGTATTTATCATCTGAATTTGCCGAAATAAGTTTAATATTCTGAAAGCCAAGCCTTTGTTTAATTGAAATCAGATGAAAACAAACTTTAACGGACCCTGCCGTGTTATCTATGATTACTATACACCTTACATTCATAATTTCAGCCGGAGGGAGGGGGAGCTGCGCTGCGGAACAGCGGAGTGGCGAGGGAGAGCTGTCTTCTTCCCTTTACAAGCTTCAAAAATGTATTTATCGTGTGGAAATAAAAGTTTCATATTCTGAAAGCCAAGACTTTGTTTATTTAAAATCAAACAAAACACCCGAACCCCGAAAAACTATTTTTTTACGCAAATCCACGTTTATTTTGAAATGAGCCGTTGCGACTTCCGACTGATTTCGATAGAGCGGGTCACATATTTGCTTTTTCCCACTTGATCAGAACAGCGGGAGGAGAAAAGAATGGAGTGACTGAATGACAGCTAGAAAATTAGGCTACGTGGTAATTAAAGCAAAAATGCAAATGACGATTCTTCAGATGTTTAAGAGAAAGGAGAGAGATGAAGAAACTCAGAATGTGCTTAAAATTTGAAAAACAACGCCCACAGATGACACAGGTGATGATGCTTATTTAGCCCAGAGAATGGACATGAACCTGGCCATGATGTATATAATAAGTTAGCTAACTAGCAAACTGTATATCTCTATATGGGGTGCCCAACCAGTCGATCCCCAGTCGATCGCGAGATGTCTAAAAGTAGAACAACAATATTCTGTTTTATCGTTAATGTCCTACAACAGGGGTGGCCAAACTTTTTGGCTCAGGGGCCACAATGATGTATCAATGTGACAGCCGGGCCGGGGGGCATTGTTTGGTTCCGTCTTGATTCATGTCGGGCTGAGCCGGGTTGTTTTAATCTCATTCTCCCGCGCGCGGGGCGACGTCCACGCGCAGCTGCGACGACCAGGGAGGAAGGGACTTTTCGCGGCGCGCGCGCCGTGTGGACAGTGGGGGATAACATAAATAAAAATTGGATCGTTGGATTTTAGACTTTTTAAGATCAGCGCGGGAACCCTGGCTCATTTATACCAATATTGGACGGCATTAAACAGATCAACGGGCCGCATGTGGCCCGCGGGCCGTAGTTTGGCCAAAATGTGGAAAAGTGTGTAGTTTACCTCCCTCAACATGCCTTGCTAATGGTCTGTTAAGTTTTGACACAAGTTGTATGCACAATTGAAAAGAAATAATTGACTATACATATTGTCAAGTGTTTCTAATTTCTACCCCATAAAGGCATTAAAAATGTGAAGTTTGTGTTCAGGGATGCATGAAGCTGGGGGCGGGAGGAGAACAATATGAACCAATGAAGGTCGGGGTAGCATTATAGTACCTGCAAGAAATTCAAACCACTTTCACCCCTGCGTAATAGTACATCATTAACACGCTTTACACTGTATCAAGACTGTCAAGTTGTCAAAGTTAGCCAGTAACTACAGCTTTGTTTGTCACTTACCTTCATAATTGTCGATGTAACTGGATATGTACATCTTGAACCCCTTTTCTCTTTTGCTCCTCGGGGCTGAGCTTGCCGCTTGTACCAGCCGATGTACATCACTGATGTTAACCTTCGGTAGGTCTTGGAGACATCGAGTGTAAAATAGTGCCATCGCGTTAATGTTAGCCTTCTCACTTCACTCTACCGCTATCTGTATGCTATCTGTATGCTATCTATCTAGCTATCTATCTCGCTATCTACTCGCTCTACCGTGGACCGGAAGTTTACAAGCGCACACTCAATGAACCGGAAATGGAAATACGTCATCCCGTGCAACTAGCTTATTACGACCCAGACACATTTTAAATTGTATGTTGTTTATTACACGACCACTAGAGGTGCTCTAGTGGTCGTGTAAGAAACAACATGCTTGATTGCAAACGCTCCGGAGGGACGTTTATTCACAAATAACCCTCTCTGGAAAATCCTAAATTGTGGAATAGTTTGGCCATTAAAATGCTTTTTGATTAGATTTCTAGCGAGAAGTGTATATTGTACTCTGCGAATCCACATCCAGTCGATGTGTAGGATCTATAGTTTGATAGATATTACGAAGATGATTTGAGGTCTCGCCAGGATAACGTGTATATGCGGCAGCTTCCATGTAAAGTTAGCGTCAACCCTCACGGGTGAAAACTGTTTTTCCGGTCTCGAAGTTTTCATAATAAAACCCTCACTGTCAAATGATTACACAGTGATATCTGCATTACTCATCCACTAAAAAACATCAGTTTATTTTTGTTAATTACACAATATTGATTGGTTTGAATTGTGTACAATGCTTTTGTGTTTTTAACCTTCGATTCGGAGAAACAAATAGTTTTTTCAGAGTGTAGACACTACAGAGTTTCCGAAGACACTACACTACCCAGAATCCCCAGCTATAGTTTGGGACTGCAACATCCGCCTTGCTTTACAAACCCCGTGATTAGTCCTCAAGCCCTGTGATTGGATGTTGGAGTGGCAGTGCGACAAGGTTACGCCGAGCGTCAACAGCTCTTTGAAATGGAATGGAACCACGGCTGACTATCCAAAACTGGAATTGGACGGGTTTTTACTCCACTACATTTATTTTAGTTACTTTGCAGATTCTGATTAATGATGTGAAATATAAACAACCCTTAAATCAGACTTCAGTTACACCTGAGTCAAATTCAGGGAAGGTGATTGTACTTTGTCAGACTTAATATTTATCTGTGGATACCCCCAACGTTTTTTTCTTATTCAAAAGAAGACCTTAACTTAAAGTAGTCTTTAATGTTTAAATAAAGCCTTATTAGTTTGTCTGTTTTGCACATCCTCCTATTAATATCTTTGGACGTCCTGCACTAAACTGTTTTATTGTAGAGATCACTACAGTATCTTCTTGATAGGATCTATTCTATATTTCTATCATTGACCTTCTACTTTCCCCCTATGAAAGTATGTACTCTTAATATTTTTTTCACAAAATATAACATAATTTCAACAAAAAAATTCATTAACGTTTTTTAACCACTAGGTGTCCCTTTCTATCAGCTGTGCACCGTTATGGTGTAAATATAATAACAATCTAGCAATTGGATCAAATATAAAAGTCAGCCGAATTAATGTTGATACTGCAAGGAGACGTATTTTGTGAAAATAAATGTAAGATGTTGTGTAATTGCTGATATATTTATGATTCACGTCACATTCAGTTTCGGCTGCACTTCTTCCTGTTTGTCCAGAAGTCTTCTCATCAGGGCTCTATAAATAAAGCACTACGGCAGATGTGTAATATTTAATGCAGCCGAACCGTGTATTACAAGGCCGTTATGTGATGACTTCCAAAGAGAAAAGCAAGAATACTCGGAATAAGTATTATTTTATTTCTTTTAAATGTTTTCCGATTTCATTTCGCATAAACACCATATCCCAACGTGCATTGCGGCGTGAATTTTGGCCTATCAAACCTCTGAAAAAAGGAATGTGTCTCTCAGAATCGAAAGAGAAAAACCTATGGGAAAAACACAAAAGCATTGTACACAATTTAAACCAATTAATGTCGTATAATTAACAAGGATAAACTGATGTTTTTTAGTGGATGAGTACTGCAGATATCACTGTTAAATCATTTGATCATTGGTTTTATTATGAAAACGTTGAGACCGGAAATACTGTTTTCAACCCGTAATATCTATCAAACTCTTCGTAATATCTATCAAACTATAGATCCTACATATCGACTGGACGTGGATTCTAAAAGTACAATATACACTTCTCGCTAGAAATCTAATCAAAAAGCGTTTTAATGGCCAAACTATCCTACAATTTAGGATTTTACAGAGAGGGTTATTTGAGAATAAATGACCATATGTAACGTTTGCATTCAACGGGAGCACTAGAGGGCGAAAACTTTCAAACGTAATTATAGATCGTATTAAGCGCTTGAACAAACGACACATTTGGTCGTAATAAGGGCTTGAACAATCGGCCCATTTGGTCGTATGAGTTGGAGGACTTGTTGGTATAGGCCTATGTGTTACATACATTCTTGTCATACTATGCCTTGTTGCAAATTGAAATAAAAGTAAATATGTGGGGGAACAATGTTCAGCTGATCTAACAGAGATTATAAAATACAGCGCTATGACAAAACACTCGACAGCTGATGCAGCTGTTGCCACGTAATAATTAACGGACATCGCTTTAATATGACCGCTCAGAGGAGAGGAGTTCTCATTTCTCTAAACGCCTGCTGCTTCCCCTCCTCGACGCCTCCGCTCGCATTCCTGTGGGCGGGACTAAGACACGAGGATAGGAGTCGAGGAGGGGAAATTTGAGAATTGTGAAGCCTTCACTGTGTCCACTTCTTCTATGCTGTCTGTGACAAGCAGTTAGCTTAGCATAAAGAATGGAAGCAGGGGTTTAAAATGAGAAAGTATTTTCTCCCCGTTGTAGCTTAATGCTGCATGTAGGATAGGAACATGAAATAGTATCAATATTCTCATCTTACTCTAGGTCAGCGTTTCTCAAAGTGTGGGGCGGGCCCCACTGGTGGGGCGCAGAGATGTGATAGGTGGGTCGTGAAAAAAAAAAAAAGAATAATTAAATTCATTTTTATTTATTTTTTTTTTATTTTTTTTATTTTTTTCTCACTGGTGGAATATCAAAACAACGGCCCGGGGTGCAAAACGCATCAATGAAAGCGACCCTCTACCACACAAAACAACACCTGTAAATAACCCAATTTGTGTTCTTTGAAATTGAAAAGGATATTGCATTGTGTTTGTTACTTTCGTTGCAGTTGTATGCCTTAAGTGTAATTTGGCATGCTTTTATTTTGAAGGCGAGTTTACGCTGTTGACAGTTGTTGTTGCTATGGAAACAAGAAACGTTTCACAGCGGGTGGAACTTGTCATAAAGTTTTAATGTTTTTAAATATTATTTTGTAGAATATCTTAGGCCCTCAGAGACAGGCTCGCCACTGGTAAAAATCTCTCATACACATGTGAAACGCTCTCACAGACACACACAACAGCGTTGCAGTCAGGAAGAAAAGCAATGTGGAGTGAGAGAGAGAGAGAGAGCGAGAGAGCAAGAGAGAGAGCACACCTTTATCTATTTAATAAAGTTGTAAAAAATAAAGTAAGAAATCATTCCAATGTGTACTATAGGACAGTAAAAAGTTTAAAAGGGGAGGGATTAGTAAAATATGCATAAATAAAAAGAAAGAATGCTAACTAACATAAGTTAAGAATAAACAAGTTTAAATGATTTGTTATTGGTTGTGATCATATTCTAAAGATGTTTGGATTATTGAAAAGTATACAGCTCCCTTTCATCTGAGTGTTGAGAGCTGTTTCCATACATTCATGTTGTGCTCAAAGTAGGGCTGCTCGATTATGGCAAAAATCATAATCTTGATTATTTGGGTCAATAATTGATATCACGATTGTTAAAAACATTTAACCATTTACTTTGAAAAAAAAAAGAAATCGTTTTATTTAGATGATGTTGTTTTCATAATCGTTGCAAGCCAAAATCGTAATTGCGATTAAAATACGATTAATTGAGCAGCCCTAGCTCAAAGTGCACCAGATTGATGCATTTAACTTCAACATTTAAAAAAAATCTTCCTGGGGGTGCATGCCCCCGGCCCCCCCTAGAGGATGTGACGTCGACCACCAAATAAAGCAGGTTAAAATAATTAAATTGCATACATTTTATTTTAGTAAACACTGAAAACGGGTCCCACAGACCCAAACAGCACACAAAGGTTAAAGCTCAGCATATAATAATGTTAAAATGTGCTAAATATATACACTGCAAAAAACCAAAAAAGAGGAGTAAAAGTAGCTCACGACTTGTTTTATTTTTTGAAAGTAGCTCTCATCCTAAAAAAGGTTGGAGACCCCTGTTATAGAACGATACATTTGACAATTTTAAGCTTGGCCTACCATTTTATTGGAGCGATGAGGAACAGGTGGGGCTTGAAAAGGCCCACCTGTTCAAAGTGGGGAATGACAGAAAAAGTTTGAGAACCACTGCTCTAGGTAATAATGTAAATAAGTCTATTTCCTGAAATGTCAAGCTATTCATTTAAAGGTAAAATAACAAGCACTGTGTATATGCCTGCCCTGGGGTGAAACATGTCACTGTACCAAAGCAGCATATAGTGTGGGAATTTCAGTCATCTCCACAGGGGTGATAAGTCAGCAGTGACCATTTCTGCACTCCAAATATGTCTACCTGGCCCTGCGTGAAGTCATAACTCATGCTGCTTCTTCATTACCTGGGATCCTGTGTGCCTGCAACGGCTTTGTTCTACAATGGAGGGTGTCCATTAATCCCACACCGCAATAATCTCCACTATCTTAATGATGCCACCAAGAAAGACAGAGACAGAGGAGCAGGCGAAGACAATAGTTTTTGTTCTCTTAAAGCACAATGAACCTTAGGAAACACTTCATCTTGTTATCTCACTTACTGCTTCCAATCAAAACGTTTGTAATGGAAGCTTCGGTCGTAGAAGTGGAACAGCATAGAATCAATTTGCAGTGCTTTACAGTATAAAGCTTTAGCTTAAATGTTTTAGTTGAAAAGCGCTTTTTCTTTTTTACTGTCGTCAGGTAAGTCAATTACTCCCACTACCAGGGGACTTTCAAAGGATTAATGATTATTTTGTCACAGTTCAATAATTACAGTTGTTTAAACCTAAATAGGGATACAATGGCAGCGTAGCAAAGGTGTGAACTGTTTTTACACTTGCAGACTTGAGTATGTAATCATAATTACCAGCAGTGCCATTAGTTAAAATGGCTTTTCCCAGCTTATGTTGCATATAGAGGCCTGGGAATATGTGCTGCTGAACTACAATGGTCAGAATGTAGTATATGGATGTGTGAACAAAGAAAACACTACTTTTTTCCGTAGAGGCTTAAGGCTTAAGAACCACTGATATGATACCACACTGAAATTAACCAAGCATTTGTTATTTGCCCTCAAATGTAGTTTTATTCTCGTACTTTATGAAATAACACAGCTTTGTCAATGTAATACTCCTATAACATTTGAGACAATCTGGAGAACAGTTGACCAACTTTTCCATCATTGAAAACAGATAGAAAATCACAGGAAAAGTATTTTTTTCTTTAAGATGATAATGAACTATTAGGCTATTAATCAGAGCTCCCTAAACCTGATGACAGTTCCTTCTGAAAAGGGTAAGTTATGTTTAGGATCCTTTTTACATTCAAATTATATGTTATATAGGCTGCTTTCTGTAAAATTATGGAAGCAGTGGCGAGCCGTCAGGGCCCTCTAGGCCCTCTCTGAGGGCCTAAAACATTCTACAAAATAATATTTAAAAACAATAATATTTATTTTAATATATTTAAAAAATATATTTGTTGAGTTATATTTTGCATTAGTTTCACCAAAATAACTCTATTTAATTGTATTTAAAATAACAATTCCAAAGATATATAAATAAATCCTTTGAATCTGCCTATTCAGTTTCTGTTTCAATGTGAAGGGTTAAATGAAAGAAGCTCCTTGAGCCGTCTCTGCGAGTTACTGTGAAGATAGGAGCTGATTGGTGGTCCTGCTGTAAATTCACAGAGGGCCCACTATAGCAACTGAACGAGAGAGTAATGTCAAATGACAGTACAAATAGAGAACCGCAGTGACGCGTCCTAAAACCCGGAAGTAAACTCCTTCCGGTTCCTTCGTCAAAAAGCAACGCAATTTCTCCATAGGATTTTGAAAAATAGCTCGAAATAAGGTCTGTGGTTGACACACATTTAAGAGACGGATCACGTTTTGTTCAGCTGGATAATATCCACATGTCTACCCTACTTTTATAATTTTCGAATCATAAATCTAGTCGCCAGAAGCAAAATGCTAACGTTATGCTATAAACGAACTACAGCAGGGTCGCTGCTTCAACGTCACGCCAATTTAAGATCCATATTCAAACATACAGATTATAAATGGTACAAGTTGAAGCGTTTGTTTGAACAGTTTGCAGGAGGCAGGTACTTGCTTTCAAGCAGAACAGGGCAAACAACCTTAGCGGGAGTGTTTTACGTGTTCGGTGTAATGACGTAAAACGGCCTGGACAACTTCTGCAGTCCTATTCAGCCACATGTTAACAACCATCGTTTTTCACACACGTAAACTCTTCAAAAATCACAAGCGGGGTCACTGCTGATGTATTTAATGTCGTAGAACAAAACGTGATCTGTCTCTTCAATTTGTGTCAAACACAGACCTTATTTGGAGCTATTTTCCAAAATCCTATGGAGAAATTGCATTGCTTTTTGTCGAAGGAACCGGACGTGGTAAACATGCTAACTTACTTCCGGTTTTAGGAAGCGTCACTGCGGTTCTCTATTGACCAATCATATCTTCCCTCTAAATGGGTGGGTTTTATTATCGCGGACTTTATGACAAGTTCTGCCCGCTGTGAAGCTTTTCTTTTTTCCATAGCAACAACAACTTCCAGTCAACAGCGTAAACTCACCTTCAAAATAAAAGCATGCCAAATTACACTTAAAACATACAACTGCAACGAAAGTAACAAACACAATGCAATATCCTTTTCAATTTCAAAGAACACAAATTGGGTTATTTACAGGTGTTGTTTTGTGTGGTAGAGGGTCGCTTTCATTGATGCGTTTTGTACCCCGGGACGTTGATTTGATATTCCGCTGAAGTATACGCTGTGACAGAGGGCCTAGGTATAAAAGTCACGGCTCGCCACTGTATGGAAGTGATAAACACACACAACTTTGTAGCATGCACGTTAAATGGCATATTGTAGGTTTCATCCCAAGTTGTTTTAAATGGTTGACTAATGTCAAACTGGTTTGGATCAGTTGCTAGCTTGCCTTGCCTGCAAAAGTTTAATAATGTTTGTGGTTCAACTTTGGCAAGGACAAATTGTTTCAAATGTGTGTTGGGCCTTGTTGGATCATATGCATTGCAGAATAAGGGTCAAAACTAGTAATGGGAGCCCAAGTGAAACACTGGCTTAAGATACTTTTTGTTAAACATTTGGTAGTGTTGTCTCTTTAAATGTCATCATCAGACCTCAAGGACAAAAAACAAGAGCACTCTTCATCAAAGGCAGGTGCAAAAAGTAGAGCAAGCAAACAAATACCCTGTCAGCCAAACAACGTGTAGGGCATGGCCAAATCAATGTCTGGTGAACAAACAGGCAAAGTCAAAACACGGGTTGGCCATAGGTACTTGAAGGCATCGATACTACAACCGCTGGAAAGCTAAGGCACATGGCAGTAAGACAATCTGACAGCAAACTGGTGGAAGTGGACCGGTTTATATACTAGGGAGCTGATTAGGGAGTTGGTAACAGGTGAGGGGTGAGGATGAGCAGGTGGAGGAAATCTGATGATGGGATGGAAGGCCAATGGGAGTGACTTGGTCTAAAAGGACAGCAGAGAACAGAAAAAAGACAAACGGAAAATGACTTGACTTTAACCTGTAACCATACATTTAGCTATGTGAAGTTCAATTTACAATTGTTAGTAGGCAAATTAGGCGATATTAGTGTTCAGGCAAAAATGTTTGACACATTTCATAAGAAAGTGGTTCATCAGTGTATGGAGAAATCCCAGGAAATTGATCTCTAGTGAAGAGAAAAAACCCACAAAAAAAGTGCTGATTTTAACAACTTGTCAGAGTGACCGGTGACGTCGAGATTATTTTCCTTGTGCTGGAATATAGTTATTCTGACTGACTGATCCTGTTGCCATGCCAACAGTGATAAAAGACATATTCCTACTTCATCTCTCAAAGAGGAAAAGATAAGCTTTTACTCAGTTCATTCCTTTACCCATTTTGAATTAAATGTCTGCAGCACGGAACTGCGTGAAAGCAGTCAGTCATTTTTATTTTGATGATTGGAATCTCTGGGAATGGATTCTAAAACTGTGCAAACCAAAAGGAAGAAACTCTAGAATAATTTTGTTTGCAATTAAATGTGTTCTAAATGAGAACCTCTGTTCTTATTGCATTAATGCACAGCACGCCTCCTCTGTATGCTTTCCATTCTGCTGTACCACCAGGCCTTGACACCAAAGTTAAACATAGAGAAAGGTCAGGGAGGTATTGACAGATCCCTGCTTAGAACGGTGACATTTGAGCCCATGAGCGTGTGTTTTATTAAGTGTTCGATATCTCCCGGACGTAACACGGGGGGCCCATGTGGATGTGTGTTACATATCCAAGGTAGCGGTGTCAGCTAATTTGCCAAAGGAGATGAACCTGCAACGGGACACGCACGGCTGACCTCAGGATTACCTGACAGAGATGAGGTTTGGTTGCTGGAGCCGTTGTTAACAGATTGTTGGCTCACAGAACAGCTTGTCATAAAGACAATCCCTTTCCTGAACTCTGTGGCAAGACTGTGACCTTTTGAGAACACCCCTACCAAATGCTTTGTGATGTCTGGCAGTTCTCTAACGCATAGTGCATTTTCTTATCTGTAGGGGAATCATGTATCCTCGCTTCATATATGCATTAATTTCATATCGATTTTGCATTATACAAACCAATACTTCTACAGAGAGGGGCCCTGAATGTTCTCAGGAATGGAGCCATGTTTTGATTCCTCACGGGCGACCATTTTCCCTCCGCCATATCTCCTTGAAATAAAACAGGAAAGATGATGTATTCCACTATGTTTCAATGGACAATGAGAACAGTGATATACACATACACAACTTCATAGGTTTTTCAGGTGATTAGTTAATGGTGAATTTAGTTTCAAGAAGGAAATAAAATTGTCTGAGATCCTACGCTAGTTATTAGAGGTGAACTCATGCATTGCTGTTTGTGGCCCTTCATTCTTGGATTTGTTAACCCTAAGCCTACCCCATAAGGAAAATGTAAAAGAAAACATGCCTTATCCTCTACATGTTGCCTGGTTTAAAACTGGCAAGAGTTGATTCTCACTTCATTTGAATAATAGCTTAATGTATATTTTGTATTACATAATACCCATAACACGCTTATACACAGTCTAAAATCTCCCTTTGAATGACATTCTGGCTATTATCTAAGAAGCAACTTCTAAAATATGGGCCTATAAATCCAAGTTTAAACAATGCAATAGATACAGTAAAAACCAGCTCTAGATATATGAATGCAGCTACGTTTATACATTTGGCCTGTATAATGAATGATTTGTCTATTTGTGATGTAGTAAATAAACCTTTAAACATTGTTAGCAACAAATCACTTGCTAAAAGTTGGATACATCATAAGAATTGGCTAAATGATACAGGGTCTAACAATGTGTAGCCATGAACCTGCAAATAAGGTGTGTGAAAATACATTTCACAGTGAAAGTTATTGCTCCCATCATCTCTCTGCTTCTGCCCCAAGAACACATTATATTTAGTTTGACAGGGTAAGAATTCCTGTATTTATTTCATCTACTCCTTCTTTACTGTGCAGTTTGTGTTAATCACTTTCACAGAAGGTCATGTATAACCTGAAATTAATAATATAAATTTCAATTAATACTACCTTTGTGAATGAAACAGCTAGATCATTTATTTTTCCACACATCAAAACCATAATAGCTTTATTTTTTCTTAAATGTTTTACAATTTTCAAAGAGTATGGAAAGCCTCTGAATGTTTTACTGATCTATAACCCCACTGACTTTTTTTAGTCATAAATTCCTCGCTTCACACTCTCTTCATCACTAATAATGGTCTCCTGTGTTATTCAGTTAATTTACAAGCTTGGAATACATTGGGTTTGATTAACTGCAGGGGGTCAGAAATAATATTACATTGCATGTATTTAGTGCTGCAGGCATCCACATTAAAACCACCACAGAGCACTGTGGGCTATAGCAGAGACTTCATGTAAAAATCTCTAAACCAAGGGGCATCGGAGAGGATTTTTTATTTCACAAATGTCAAAAATCACCATGAGCAGTCCCATATTACAGACGCTACAAATAGGCACGATTATTCCTTTAAAAACCTTCAAACCTTACTTGGAAACGTACAAGTTACCAGTAGACAGATGTAATTGATTACACATGTGGTGGAAACCTACCATATTGTTGTGTCATTTGCTTATCACTTAGAAGAAAAAAGGGGAGAGCGCTGCTAATGAGATCATGGATTCCAGGAAGAAGAAACAAAACTGATTATAATGTAACTAAAGAAAGCAGTTGGCTATTCATTGTCAAAGAATACTGGTCCCTGGATTTGAAAATGCCTATTGTTTAGTTGATTAAATGTACTTAAAGGCAGTTGTAGACAGACACAACACTCTGGAAATCTGGAGATTAACACACTGAGGATGCACGTGCTAACCAAAGCCACGAAGGGAGAAGAGCTGTGTCCAGACTTGTAAAGAAGAGGAGATAAAAGCAATATCTTCCCCCTCTCATGGAATAAATGGAAAAGCTAACCACCCAACTACTCCCAATATGTGTGCCGTCCAACAAGAGAGGGGAGTATCATCATCTAATATGAAATGTTTATAAAGAACATTTTACAATTTGTATTTCTTAAAGACAGCACATGTAAAAGAAAATCAATTTTCCCTATTAATTAAGTTTTATAATTTTGATCATCAGCCTAATCTTTGGCTGTGTATGTGGACTATACTCTATGTATATTCCAGCTGTATTTAGTGAACAGCACTCACAAGAAAACCTTGTCAAAAAATGTAATTTCCTATTTTAAAATGATCTAACAAAGGACCCTGTAATATGAGAGCCTTTAAAGCTCTCAGGAAGAAAGAACAAATACTCACCAAACATTACACATTCCTGAATGATGAACAAATAATGTATCATATACATATATTTTGTTTTACAAAATAACCCTTTTATCAAAGAAAAAAAGGTTGTAAGGTATATTACCTGTTGTCTTATTGTTAACCTTAAAAAACACTACTGACAGAAATATGGTTTAATGCCTAACTGCCAAAAGGATTCAACCTTGAAATAGATAAGGCAAGAACATGTGTCCGTTAGAGTTGTGAGTGGGCACATTTTGTGTAATCTCTCCACGGCTTTATTGTGGTACAATAATGTCTTTGGCTGTGCAAATAATGGCTGTCGTCATTGAGTTTCAGACAAGGTCACTTTTGAGGAAACATGGGCCGTTTTAGGTGTTGAACAATCGACCAGTGCTGTTGTTTTCCTGGTGGGGACAGTCTTCCCTATAGAGAAGGGCTTGCACCACCTCCGTTGTTTTTATCTGAATCCACATTCTCCCTATCTCCGTCCTTTGACTCGAGAGGAGAATCCTTCGCAACGAAGCTGGTGTAAGGAGATAATATGTTATCATCACTCACATCCTCAGCATCAGTCTCTGCTGGGTAATCTGCTACAAGAGCCAAAACATTGGGAAAGCCTTGTAACGTAAATCTGCCCGATGGCCATCTATCCACTTTGAAACATGGAACATTAAAATTGTGTTGAACTATATCTTGATTGTTAAGCTTCAATTTATTTCAACATATCTGCCAAATGTAAAATGGCTTTTTAGTTGGAGAAAAAAATAAGTACACATATTGAAGTAGCCTAGTAGCTGTATCATTGTCTGCATGTATTTATCAACTGACTGTCAAATCAAATAACGAAAGTACAGTTGAGAAACATTTTGACAATATTTGTTGTCACTTTAAAGAAATATAATACTGTAGATATGTATTATTTTTGTATCGGGCTGCATTTACAAATAAAATATCGAAAATGAATCAAATAGCTTTTTAAAAATGGTGCATCTCAAAATAAAGCTTAATTTTAGAAAAAAAAAATAAAGTGGAGCAGAAGTTTGAGTTTCCCTTTTTCTTTAACTATTTCACATTTTGACTTTGTATCGGACACTTTTAGAATATATCAGTCTCAACACATCTTAATAATTGAACAGGTTGTCAGTTTCTCTTTCTTTTCCTCTTATATTCTCCCCCCCCCCCACAGGGTTGCCTGTCCAAGTCCCCAAATACCTATGTTGACTGGTACTTTAACACTAGAACCGCCAGGGGTCGCTGTATACCTAAAACCGCCAACGGGTAAAATGTACCCGCTATTAGAATGCATTGATTTTCAAGGTACAATGTTCTTTTATTTATCATACTAGAACACAGGGTTAACCGTGAGTTTTGATCGCACAGTGATGAAATGGGGGGTTACGTATTGTAACCCTATTTCTATAAGCACAGGTGGAGCCTTCTACTGGATTCAATGGGTACTACTCTCATCAATGATGCGCGAGCGTTCACACATTGAAGTCGTATAAACGTAGCCGGCCAATCAGGGCAAGTCTACCTAAATGCGCGCGCAGGCACACAGTATATAAGGCGGCTACGCCTCCTGACTGTCATCCTACACCCTCTTCAGCGAGCGGCATAGGAAAGACAGGGCCCCTAGGTAGAGGGCTCCGCCTGTGCTTATAGAACTAGGGTTACAATACGTAACCCCCCATTCTATCTCACACAGACTCCGCCCTCTACTGGACTCAATGGGTACAGTGGGTGGAGCCCCAATGGATAAACGCCCTGTCGTCCTACAACATCGATCCGCCACACTGCCCCTGACCGGCCTTTGGTTAACAGCCACAGCACCCCAACTTCCTATCATCCGGTTGTGACCATGGAGAAGTCGGGGCCGCAGCTTACCTGGCTGGGTAGAGCCTAATTGGTCTGAATAAGCCCATAGCTCCACCCTGCAGGTGCCAGCGCAAGTGACTATACAGTGCGCACTATGTTTCCAAGGTCCCTAAGGAGCATGGGGAGAACGTGTGTCCCCCACACTCACACGCGCTTACCTCGCGTAGAGTGTGCATGGACCGTAGTGTGGAAGGCTCTCCCCGCCCGCCCACAGGCAAGTGGGGAGCGCCCTCAGCAGATACCTACTGACCCACAGCCCCCCCTCACCAGTCCTGTGTTGCCCCAGCAAGCACAGATGATGAAAAGGAGCCAGACATGTCCAAGAGATACAACCTGGCGTAAACCATGTCCTCCACACTCACGCCGTTGAACAAGGCGTAGAGTGTGCATGGACCCCAGTGGGGAAGGCTCTCCCCGCCTGTCCATAGGCATGTGAAATGCACTCGCAGAGCCATCCTGTCAGGCATTTCTTGGACAGAGCTTTACCGGCCACACCATCCCCAAAGCACACAAACAGCTGTTCAGTGCGCCTAATGGAAGCTGTGCGCCCTACATAACAGCGCCTAACATGCCAGCGCATGCACCGGGCAGAGGAGGTGCAAATTAGCCTCCCTGTCCCCAATATGGGGTGGAAGATTAAAGCCGTCTAACTGTATAGCCCTCGACCTGAACAAACTCCTTAGGTTCTTGGGAACAAAGGAGGGGTTCGGTCTGAGTGTCGCCCCGCTAATCAAAAGGCAACTCGGGTGCCCCGATAGAGCGGTCAGCTCGCACACTCTCTTGGCCGAAGTCAAGGCAAGCAGCAAAGCAGTTTTCAATAATAGTGCCTTCAGGGAGGAGAGCTCCAGAGGCTCAAATGGTTCTGTGACCAGAGCCTCGAGCACCAACGGCAGATCCCAATAGCCGCGTTCACACCGAGTACTTTGCTGTACTTAGTGCCGCGGCACTTAATACCCCAGGGCACTAAATACAGATAGCGTTCACACCGGAAATAAGTCCCTGGGGGACGTCACTTCTTCTTCTTCTGCTTTGGGTTTACTGGCAGGCCGCAAACAACTTCACGACGTACACTGCCGCCGAAAATCCCCGGCCGGAAGTCCCCGGAGTTGGGGACTGGCTTCAGTAGAATCTGCTGGGAGTCCCAGCAGATTCTCCTGAAGCCTTCCGAGTAAACGGCCAGAACGCCGACACCTCCTCATCTCCACCGCTCCCATGTTTTATTTTGTGTTGTCATAAGTTAGTCTCTCTGCGTTTCTGCGCGGGGCTAATGCTAATGCTAATAATGCTAAATCGAGGATAATACAATGGCGGCTCTACAAAACATTTCAGAGTTTTACGGGGCGTGGTTTGCAATCGCCCAGCCAATCAGAACTGGGGTACTTTTTTTCCACAGGAAAGTGCCTGCTCTCAGCAGGCGCTAAAAATGGGGTGAAAAGTTCCCGGCACTTAGTTATTTTTTTGGTGTGAACGCAACATCAGGGGTACTAACGGAACTAAACGCGAAAAGTACGGGTGAAAAGTACTCGGTGTGAACGCGGCTATTGCGGGGTGGAGACATGCACCACTGGGCGCTGTCTCCTGACCCCCTGCAGAAAACGCGCCATAAGCGGTTGACTAAATGCTGACCTGCCACCAAATCCCTCATGGCAGGACGAGATGGCTGCTGCATACACCTTAATTGTGGAATGAGCAAGCCCCCTGTCCACCAGTATCTGTAAATAGGACAGAATAGAGCCCAATGTACATGATAGAGGCTCTAGACTCCTTTTGTTCACACCACTTCGTCCTGTAACAGGCTGTGGTAGATCCTGCTCTTGCTGCCTGGATAGTCTGAATAACGTCAGACAGTCCCTCCCGTCTCAGCCTGTCCCTCTCAGGGGCCAAGCCTGGAGAGGTTGGCCCAGAATGGGTAACGGCCCTATTGCACCTGCTTCCTGAGACAACGCCCCCCAGACCTGAGGAACTGTCCAGGGCTGGCCCACCATCATCCGTGTCACCTCTGCGTAACACGGTGCCGAGCGGCAATCTGGGGCTACCAGGATGACTGACAACCGTTCCCGTCTCACCAGGAGGCCGGCCCCCCTGTTCTCCAGTCCCGGAATGTGGGGGGCCTTTAGAGATAAAAACATTCTCTGAGGGCCACAACCACAGGTTCTCCGCTACGCTAAACAAGGCGGCGGAGCTGACTACGTCCTGCCTGTTGATGTAAGCCTCTGTGGTGCAGTTGTCGCTCCTCACCAGCACATGTTTGCCCTGTAGTAAGGGTTTGCAGTGCTGTAGGAGCAGTACTACTGCCCGTATACATCTGTGAACACCGTGAGGTAGGAGGTCACCCGCCCCCAGTGGAGTTCCCCCCAGTATCGGAGTCCACTTCGGGGGGGGGGGATGGTCACCAGACATCGTTTGTGCCTCTTGGGATCTAAACGAAGGCCCGCAAACCACCTCTGCAGGCGACGCATATGCAGTAACCCCAGCGGCATCACGAGGTGAGCAGAGGCCATGAAACTCAGAGTCTGTATGACGGTCAAAGCTGTCACCGCTGTCACCGTTGCCCCAATGTCACAGTCTGCAAACTGCCTGAAGCAGGGATGCTTGTCTGCTCTCTGACAGGGTGGCACGTAGTCTGTCTGCATCGAGCAAAATCCCCAGATACTCCACCTGCTGGTGAGTAATGGGACTGCTCTTCTTCCAATTGACCGCAATCCCCACTTGGATCAATTGGGCTGTGCTTTCCCCTTCCCTGGACCTGGCCATGACTATCAGGTCGTAAAAGAAAACCCTCATGCCATGGTCGCGAAGCGGCTGAAGTGCTGTGGCCACACATTTGCTGAACGTGCGTTGTACTCGTAGGCTTCCCCCTGGAAGGCAAAACACAAATACTTTCTGTACTTTGGAGCAATTTCGACATGAAAGTAAGCGTCCTTCAGGTCAATGGTTGTGAACCAATCGCCCGGCTGCACTAGTTCCAGTAATTGTTTTACATATGGAACTTTTTGCAGGCAATGTGCTGATTCAGGCTGCGAAGATCCAGAATGGGTCTGAACTCTCCTGTCTTCCTGGAAACCAGGAAGTAGATGGAGTAAAGCCCCTTTTCTCTGTCCTGAGAGTGCACAACAGACACAGCCTGTTTTTGCAACAGGGCCTGAATCTCTATTGAAAGGGAACCTATCTCCTCCTGGGATGATAGATTTGCCTCTGGCTGCGTCTCAGGTCGGTTAAATGGAATCCTTGCGTCCCTCACTTGCGTCGTTTCCCTACGTTTAGTCCCTCCCACTAGGGAAGCATGGAGAGACACAAGCAAACCACGAGAAGCAGGGAAATTTGTTTTAAGAGCAGTGGGATGTCCTTTCCTCCAGAGCGTCATGTGAAGTGATGTCCGTTTGTGATGACACCGCACAGCTGATGTCTGAAAGCAGCTCTGTCCCCGTTGTTTTCACACACACCCCCGCCTCTGTTAGTACACAATTACTGACATATACATTTGTATCATCTGTTGTAGACCCAAATAAACAAAAATAAAATAAGAACTCATTCTCAAAAAAGATAAACGCCATTCTTAAAATGTTTAACCTGATAGACCCCAAGCCTGTTTTTCAGGTCTCAGGCTCGAAAATGACATTTCCAGAACAAATGACCATAACTACACTTCTATAAGGGGTAAATTCATAATCTTTTTTCTCAAAGTAATGATAAACCCGTGAATTGGATGTAGAAGAGTCAGAATCCATATAGATGTTTTTTATTTTAAAGAAAATTCAGATTGAACATAGTAAAAAAACTGTAAATTATAGTGTCCGTCCAAAAAGTATTGTTTACTTATAGTGAAAACTACCCTTGGATGATGGGATGGTAGACTAAAAGCTGTAGGACTCCAAAGTACAACATATAATAAGTACCCTGTATCAAGATTGATGCAAAACAAGTGACATTTGATCTTTTTAGAGAGGTCAAACCTCTCGGGCGTTTTTGCCGTTTCTCTGGAACCCATTGGTCGATTTTGGTGATTGACGTCTCTTTTTAACCGTTAGAGCCAATATAATCGAAGGGGAATTTCCACATACACGTTAACAAAAAAAAGTGGGTGCTTCGCGCATGCAGTTTTGCCCAGAGCTAACCTATCTCACGCTCTGACATCTGAAAATGGAAAATTAGGTTTATTGCTTATGGATGATCAGAAATCATTTCAAAGTGACACAGACACATTGGATTAACCTATGTATTAACCTTCAGCAGCGTTTTTATCGTTTTAATGCCATTGAAGACAACTTTTAGGGTGTTATGAGTGAGTTTCTGTGCAACCGCAGTTAGCATTTTTTCGCTCGTGGCTAATTCAGAGGCTTAGCGTTAGCTTTGTGTTTTTTTTGCAAAAAGAAATCAGTTAGCTGAGTTTCTTCCCGTTACATGGATATAAAACATTCATAGTTCATTAAATATTAAGAAGCCCTCAGACACTGTTGCTTGCAGATGATGCGTTTTCCCCCCGGTACCGGGGGGATGGGGTTCAACAGGTTAAACGAAAGAAGCTATCATGAAAATGTTTCCAATAAATGAATAAAATAAATGTTGACCACTTTGTTGTTCAGATATATCACATATTTGTAACTAAATGATACATTAATTGAAACAAAACACTGTGTAAACTGAGGAGTGACTCTCGTGAGTTTCATGTATTTTCTTCACTCCGCTGGGAAACTGCTCTCATGTCAAGAAGCATGAGATCAGTGCATGCACTGCATTGTCCAATCGGTGAGCGACACACAGTAATGGGGTGAGTTACTCACCCCATGGCGAGTGCCTGAGGATTTCACCGGAGGATGGCCTCCATTATCGCTCCTCGATCCTCGGTCCTCCGGCAGAAATAAGCGGCATGGGACGCTACTCAAGATGGCGCAGACAAATCAACTTCCGGTGATACCGATGAGCGAGGAGCGAGGAAATGAAAATAACCGACCTGAGACGCAGCCACACTTATGCCCCTGAATGGAGGAGGGACGCTGCAAAACTGGAGTGAGTAACCCAGTTTCAGTGTCCTGTCAGTACACAGCTGAGCTTCCATTCCCCATAAAACTGTGTTAGGGGACATGCAAGCAGCTGTGGAGCCGCAGCTAAGAAGCTGTAGTACTCTCTCCTACTCCGCTGCCAAACCTTCCATAAAATGAAGTTTGGCCCATGGGGGGCTGACATAGAAAGGGCCGATTTTCTACTGAGGTCCTTGAACGCTCTGCTCTGTCATAATGCCGTCTTCACACAGACGGTGAAATGTATTAATCGGAGCTATTACACTAGACGAGGTGTGTTTTCTGACAACAACACGCCGGCCATAATGTCCCTGCACCCGCATAGCGCTTTGACAGCACTTCCTGCGGTTTATCACACTCACATGAGCGCACCCACTGGCTGTCTCCTTTACTGGAGTTACAACTGGGGCGGCGAGTGGGGTAGCCCAAGATTATAGAATTAAACGAATAAATAAAAACAAGGATAATTGTGTGTTATTGTTGAGTAAATAACAGTGTGTTATTTAGAAAAGAATAACAAATTCGAAGGAAAAAAATATTTAAAAAAATACAGATTTCAGTATTCTGAGGCTCTAAGCCTCATTTCTTTTCCTCACAGACGGCAAAAAAAGTCCAACATTATACGATTTAAAATAAAAACAAATAAATAAAAATAAAAAACACTGGCATGTAATTTAGGTTAGAATAAATAGAATGGTTTTGAATAATAGATGAGTAACATCTACGTCATTTTACAGCCCCCGCGCCTCAACGCGTATGCAAATAGAAGCATCAATCTCATTACGCCAATCCTGATTGGCTGGTGATCTTGACGTCCACGTCAGATAATCCACCCACCCTTTAAGTAGCTTGCGCTACGACGCAGCGTCATTCAAAATAAGCACCTCTTCTCGCTTCACCAGCAAGAAGGGCCGTCTGGTGAGACATCTCACTTCATGTTACTCTGAGAACTGGGGTTACGTAACCTATAGTTCTCATTCATAACACTCCGTTCGATGTCTCACTATGGGATATTGAAACTCCCGTAATGCTAGACATGCTTATCTCGAAAAATCACCAAATCAACCAGAACTTAACAGGCAGAACCCTGTCTCAACACGGGGCCCAGCACTGCGCGGGCCACACTAGGAGCAGAGACATCAAGTCTGTAAAAGCGGACAAAAGTGAGCGGTGAGGGCCAGCTCGCTGCTGCACAAATGTCTTGGATGGAAACACCCTTGAACAAAGCCCAGGATGTAGCCAGTCCACGAGTAGAATGAGCACACAGGCCCGTTGGTGCCTGCAGACCCTGACTCGTATAAGCCAGAGCAATCGCTTCCACAATCCAGTGGGAGAGCCGTTGCCTGGTAACGGGCTTGCCCTTATGAGGGTTAGCCCAGGATACAAAGAGTTGGTCATTGCATCGAAACTCTTTTGACCTGTCCATATAGGTGCGTAAAGCACGGACTGGGCACAGCGAATTCGGCCGCTGATCCTCAGAGGAACACAGCGGTGGAGGAAATGCCTCAATGTCAATGGGAGTACATGAGCCAACCATATTAGGAACAAAGGCCGGGTTGGGCTTCAGCAACATTCTTGTTTGCCCCGGGGCAAACTGAGTGCATGAAGGATGTACAGAGAGCACATGAATGTCACTGACTCGCTTGGCAGATGCCAGAGCCAGTAACAACACTGTCTTAAGTGACAGGTGTTTCATGTCAGCTTCTTCCAGGGGTTCAAACGAAGGTAATCTGGAAAAAGGGGGGAGCCTGCGAGCCCCTTTCATAAAACGGCAGACCAAGGGATGTTGGCTTGCCGTCTTTCCCTCAAAGCCCACATGGCATGCAGCAATAGCAGCCAGGTACACTTTGATCGTAGAGAAAGCTCTGTGTTTATCAATCAGGTCCTGTAGAAATGATAAAATCACCCCGACAGGACATTGAAAAGAGATGTGTCCTTTTTCAAGGCACCACTCCTCAAACACCCTCCACTTACAGTCATAGGGGGACCTGGTGGAGGAAGCTCTTGCACTCTGAATAGTGTTTATCACCTTCCGAGGGAGCCCCACTGTATTCAGATTATACCACTCACGGGCCAGGCCCATAGTGCCAAGCGCTCTGGGTGTGGGTGAAAAATCGTCCCCCCCGCCTGAGACAGTATGTCCCTGCATAGTGGGAGTATCAGAGCCAGACGTGGGAACGCGTACAGAAGGACCGGAGGCCAGACGTGCGCGAGCGCGTCCACGCCTAACGGTGAGTTTAAATCGCGCATTGAAAAGAACAGCTGAGCATTTTCTTTTGATGCGAACAGATCCACCGCGGCCCGGCCGTAATGCACCCACAGCTGACTCACAATTATTGGATGTAGAGTCCAGTCTGCATATAGTGGTGCACCTCTGGACAGCAGATCTGCCCCGAGGTTCATCACTCCTGGTACGTGCGTCGCCCTCAGAGAGAGGAGACGTCCACAGCTCCGTAAGATCAGTTTGCGTGCCAGCATGTGTAACTGGAGAGAACGCAAACCCCCTTGGTGGTTTATATACGATATTGTGGTCGTGTTGTCTGTCCTCACGAGGACATGATGTCCTCTGAGAAAAGGCAGGAAGCATTTCAGGGTGAGGAACACCGCTAAAAGCTCCAGACAATTTATGTGTGACTGTTGGAGGTCCAACCAGAGACCCCTCACAGGTCGACCTTCGTATATGCCCCCCCAGCCTGTCAGACATGCGTCTGTGGTGACCACTTTCCGCGATAGGGCAGCACCCTTAGGCACGCCCCGCACTAGAAAAGTCGGGTGCAGCCAGTGGCGCAGTGCCATTACGCATTTCATAGTGACCATCACTCTCCGCGCGCCATGACGCGCGGGCGTCGGCCCAGGAAGGGCACAGTCTGGGCTGGGGACAACATGCTCTTTTCTGTGTTTATTTTACGAAAACCAGGTCGAGCAGGAGTTTACGAGGACATACGTCTGCGTATTAGACATATAGGTTGCCAGGCGAATACCCTGTTATCTTAACGGGGCTATCGCGGCTTCCGTACACCGTACAAACACTCGTGGGCTGAGAGACAGACCGAAGGGAAGTACTCTGTACTCGTAACAGACACCCTGAAAGGCGAACCTCAGATATTTCCTGTGTGGATAATATACTGGGATGTGGAAATACGCATCTTTCAGGTCGACTGATGTGAACCAGTCATTTTGGCGCACAAGACGCAACAGATATGTGTGAGTGAGCATTCTGAATTTGTATCTTCTGAGATATTTGTTCAGAGCTCTCAAATCTAGTATCGGCCGAATTCCGCTCCCTCCCCATTTGGGAACGAGGAAATACTTGGAATAAAAGCCGCTCTGACTCTGTTCGGCGGGTATTATAGATATAGCCTTCTTTTCTAGTAGCGAGAGAAACTCTTGCTCCAGAATATGGGCCGACTCTCCCCGGGCTCGTGAATACAGAATGCCCGAGAAGTGAGGGGGGGTGACAGCGAATTGGAGTCTGTAACCCCGTGTTACTGTCTTGAAAAACCCAAGCAGAATCTGTGAGCATCTTCCACTTTTCGCTTCTTAAAGGGAGAGGAGATGTTACAACAATGTCGTCTGCCCTCTGTGTCTTTATTTGTTGTGTTGTCGGGCCCTCTAGTGTCTGAACACGGTGGCACCCCAGGTTGACAACCCCGGTCGACACTGCGCATGCGCGTGGCGGTGATGCCTTCACGGCCCCGTCTGTCGTCCGTCTTCTGAGAGAGGCAGCAGCCACCCTTAGAAGAGGGGCAGACGTTTGACTGTTTATTGTTCTCATTCATAACAAGAAGTGAGACATCTCACTTCATGTTACTCTGAGAACTGGGGTTACGTAAGCAACCCATAGTTACGTAAGTAACCCATAGTCACGTAAGTAACCCATAGTTACTTAAGTAACCCATAGATTTTATTGTTCTTCCTTTCATTTTATTAACTGCGCCCTCGGCTTTACGCCAGGAAACGACAGTGGAAAATGATTTATTGGGAAACAATAATGGTGACATGTGTTTGTGTGACTCAAACAGGCAGCGGAGTTTACTGTCTTTGATGTTAAGTCCATTTCCCTCATGGCGCGAACTTGAGGATAACGTTTCGACATCACTCGAGGCGGCGGGGAGATGGGGGCATGGTTGTACCCCTGAAAACACATGAGGAAAGGAGAGGAGGCTGTCAGGCTGCTCGCTTCTTCTTCCTTGTCTGGTGGCTGAAAGCCTGGGCCGGCTGTGCCTGAGCGGCTGCTGCCGGAACCGGAGACTTTCTCGGCCTCGCCTCGTATCTGGGCTGGGGACCCGGCGCGGGCTGTGGCCTCTGCTGCTTCGGTATATTGAACCGGGCAGGACGTAAGGCAGCCTGGACGAAGGACTGTCGCGGAGCCATTGGAGGCGGCGACTGGATCCTTCGGGGGAGGCAGAGCTGGAGGGCTTCATCCTCCTTCTTTTTGGATTCACATCTCTTCTGCATCGTAGCTAGAGCGGAGACAAAAATGCCCTCGGGAACAATAGGCATGTCCAGAACATCCTCTTTCTCCCGGTCTGGAAGGTTCGTCAGGTTGAGCCACCTGGCTCTCTCCTGCACCACCATGATCCCCAGTGTTTTGCCCGTGGCTTGAACTGCACAGCGCTGCACACGGAGGCAAATGTCCGTGATCGCTGCGATCTCGTCACACACAGCAGGCTCAGGGTTGTTTGACAAGTCCTCACATACCTCATTCACACCAACGCAACTCCGGTTCAAGCTCCGTGCTAGAGCTTTTCAGGTTCAGAACCGGTTCTTCGGTTTAGCTCTGGCTCTTTTCACACAGCCCAGAGTCCACTGGTAATGCGTCATTGCGTCATCGTTTGCGTCATGACGTAACCATTTGCGTGCCTGCTTCATAAAGCCAAACCGCGCGGATGAAATCAGTTGCATTCATTTCTTATGGCTCTATCAGCAGCTTTTCCGGAGTCATTTCTGTGGTTTACTATATTCTTATAAAAAAGTGTACTCGTGTCAATAAAGGTTTTTTTAAAACACAACTGCTTGTGTCTTATTTCTTAAGGTGGACTGAACCACCTGAGTGTGGAGTAACGTTGTATCTTTCATTTAAATTAACTGTAACCTTCACCCAAGTACTGTATGTAACAGCTGTTCTCAAATGAACACGTGAAGTAAAGTTTAATATTTATAGTTTTATAGATTTATAATGAGTTATAATGAGAGGTGATCAACGTGAATGCTCAGGTTCCACCTTAACACGCAGACACGTTGCTTCACCATGAGCAGACACCTTTATATATACAGTCTATGGCAGAAACACTGAAACTCTGAAACTCTTGTTAAGTTTCTCCATCGTTATGTACAAACTGGATAAAACGCAGACTTTCTGTTGTTGTTCAGGAGTTGATCCTGCCCCTGCCGCCGCCTCGACGTAAGCGTGACATATGTGGTGCTTTTCCTCTGGCCGGACCATTTTTTGGTGCTCGAAATGAACCGGATTCCGGAGCTAAGACCCGGTGCTTTTCAAGCTCTAGCTCTGGGCCGGCCCTGAAACACCGTTGGTGTGAATGAGGTAACAGAGCTCCGCCTGGTAGTCGGTCAGCAGCGAGGAGATGTTGAGTGCCCTGGCGGTCAAAGCTGCGGCTTTATAGGCCCGCTCGGTCATTGCTGACTGGAAGTGGTCTGCCTTCACCGGTAGCGTGGGATTCCTGCTCGGTGTCGAAGCCAGCCTCGGTTGGAGGTGGGCTGCCACCAGCGGTTCCATGGGCGGCATGCGGAGCAGGCCGAGCTTCTCCATGCCGTCACAGTCCAAAGAGGAGGCACCCTGGATTGGGGCCTTGTTGCTGAAAGGGCGGTCTCTCCACGAGACCGACACCTCGTCCAGCATCTCAGGAAAGATTGGGAGAAGCTGCCACTTCATCCTCGCTGCTCGGGGCAAGTTCTTCCCCTCATAGCGAGATTTGGAGGTCTCCTTGACCACTTCGGGCCAGGGGATGTCCAGCCTGGACGCAGCGCGTTGACACACGGCCTGTAAATCCATACTGAGGCAGGGCAAAGCTGGTGTGTCTTCGCCCGTGGGAGCAGACATCGCACCCGGCTTTGCAGCCTGAGCAGATGAAACGAAGATGTCATCTTCGTGCTCATCCGAGTCGGATAATAGAAACTCAGAGGCATCCTCTTCGTCTTCCATATAATCCAGCTCTAGGACATCCTCAGCGCGAGGAACCACAGCTTGACCCAGCGCGGGGCTCCGCTCTTGCCGCCACCGGACCCCATCCCGACACGGGGTGAGGCTCCGGTTCCGCAGCTGCCGTCTTTGTTGAGCTCCAGCCTGACACGGCGTGGGGCTCAATCTCCGCGGCGGACGCCACCATGTCCTGATTGCCGGCCGGCGAATCAACGGACATGAAGGTGTCCTGTCCCGACAAGCTAGCTTGGCGCGCTAGCCGTCGGCGGAGGCTCTTTTCCAGCCCAAGGCAAGACGAGCAGACCCGGTGTGAGTTCGTGCTCGAAATCTTAAACCCGCAGAGCCGAGTCCCCGAGCCTCCGTCTCCTCTGGTGGGAGGGAGAGAGGGGTCCATCCTCGTTTACCGGGGTGTCGGCGTGGAGGAGCAAACTAGTAACAGGTATGTTAACGTTTGAGGGGAAAAAAATCTAAACCTTATCGTTATTCCGAAAGGAAAAAACGGCGGGCAGATTTTATAGTATTAACTGGTGTGTTAATATGTTTTATCTCCGTCTCCTCTGGTGAGAGGGAGAGAAGAATACGTCCTCGCTCACCGTGGTGCCGGTGTGGGGGGATAAACTAGTAACGGGTATGTTACCGAAAGGAAAATCCAACTTTATCGTTAATCCGAAAGGAAAAAGCGACGGTGTAGATTTTTCTTTCTAGAAAATATTAACTGGTGTGTTAATATATTTTCTATCTCTGTCTCCTCTGGTGTGAGGGAGAAAAGAGACCGTGGTGTCTGTGTGGAGGGAGGAAAACTAGCAACGGGTATGTTACTGTTTAAGAAAAAATCAAACCCTACCGTTATTTCGAAAGAAAAAACGGCGAAGCAGATTGAGCAATATTAACACACCAGTTAATATTGCAATCTTCTTGCAAAGCAAAAAAGTAACCGGCGAGCGTCCGTCGACCGAATGTTAGCTTGGGTTCAGTCTGTGGACCGTTAAGCTAGCCCGGCTACTGATATTCGAGATGTGCTCTGAAGCGAGAAGAGGTGTTTGAATGACGCTGCGTCGTAGCGCAAGCTACTTAAAGGGTGGGTGGATTCCCTGACGTGGACGTCAAGATCACCAGCCAATCAGGATTGGCGTAATGAGATTGATGCTTCTGTTTGCATACGCGTTGAGGCGCATCCCATAGTGAGACATCGAACGGAGTGTTATGAATGAGAACTATTATTTTCTGCCTTGCTCATGAGAGTAACAGCTGGCGAAATTACAGCCTCGCCTACTGATTTTAATTTAACCATATATCGAGCCCGATTGTCGATTTCAAATGTGTGCTCTAAAATGATATTTATAAATGACTATTATCATTATTATAAGCAAGACAATAAATGGCAAAGATATAAATAAACGTATTTAAGATATTGAAAGGAAGATTGGCTTATGGGGACCCCTTAACTTTTTTCACATTTTGTTATGTTACAGCCTCATTTCAAAATGGATTCAATTCATTGTGTTTCTCAATATTCCACACATAATACCCCATAATGACGAAGTGAAAACGTTTTTAAAGATTTTTTTGCAAACGTGTTAAAAATAATCAAATGAAATATCACATGTACATAAGTATTCACACCCTTTGCTATGACACTGAAAATTGAGCTCAAGTGCATCCCGTTTCCACTGATCATCCTTGAAATGTTTCTATAACTTGATTGGAGTCCACCTGTGGTAAATTAAATAGATTTGACATGACTTGGAAAAGAACACACCTATCTATATGAGGTCCCACAGTTGACAGTGCACATCAGAGCACAAACCAAGTCAGGAATTGTCGGTATACCTCAGAGACAAGATTGTATCAAGGCACAGATCTGGGGAAGGGTACAGAACAATGTCTGCAGCATTGAACGTCCCAAAGAGCACAGTGGTCTCCACCATTTGCAAATGGAAGATGTTTGAAACCACCACGGCTCTTCCTAGAGCTTGCTGCCAAAACCAAACGGAACATCGGGGGAGAAGGACCTTAGTCAGAGAGGTGACCAAGAACCCAATGGTACCTCTGACAAAAAAAAAAATGGTCTGGTCTGATGAAACCAACATTTATCTCTTTGGCCTGAATGCCAAGCATCATGTCTGGAGGAAACCAGACCTGGCCAACACCATCCCTACAGTGAAGCATGGTGGTGGCAGCATCATGCTGTGGGGATGTTTTTCAGCGGCAGGAACTGGGAGACTAGTCAGGATCCAAGGAAAGATGAATGCAGCAATATACAGGGAGATCCTTGATGAAAACCTGCTCCAGAGCGCTCTGGACCTCAGACTGGGGCAAAGGTTCACCTTTAAACAGGACAACAACCCTAAGCACACAGCCAAAATAACAAAGGAGTGGTTTCAGGACAAGTCTGTGAATGTCCTTGAATGCCTCAGCCAGAGCCCAGACTTGAACCGGATTGAATATCTCTGGAGAGATCTGAAAATGGCTGTGCACCGACGCTCCCCATTCAAGCTGATGGAGCTTGAGATGATCTGCAAAGAAGAATGGGATAAACTGCCCAAAGATAGGTGTGCCAAGCTTGTACCATCATACTCAAGATGACTTGAGGCTGTAATTGCTGCCAAAGGTGCTTCAACAACATATTGAGTAAAGGGTGTGAATACTTATGTGTATGTGATATTGGAGTGTTTTATTTTTAATTCATTTGCAAAACTTATTTTAAAACTTTTTTGACTTTGTCATTAGGGGGTATTCTGTATAGAATGTTGAGAAAACTAATTAATTTAACCAATTTTGAAATACGGCTGTAACATAACAAAATGTGGAAAAAGTGAAGGGGTATGAATACTTTACGGATGCACTGTATATATATGTAGATAATTACTGTGTGCATGGAATGGAACGGGGATTTCCTTCAGACAAGAATGTGTGCTTTTTCAAAAGAACATCTCAGTGCTGTACATCTGCTCTGATTAAGGAGCTGACCATTGGCTTGTTTGATCATCATTGACAGGCCTACATATTTTATCATTGTTTACCTGTTTTACACTCCACTTAAGTGACATTTAATTAGAGGGATAATCTAAGGCAGTAGGGGGACATTTGCTATACTGTCACAAAATCTTGTGGATAGTTGGGTAATACCACAGTGTAGAAATAGTCGGTAGTCGGTTACAAAAAGTCATAACTGAAAAATGTTAGTAAAAGTACAAAAGTATTAGCATAACAATATACATAATAAATATAGTTGTATACTAAGTGTGACGGAGCGGATCACATGAGTGACTGACTCCGCCACTGACAGCCGACACACACACACACACACACACACACACACACACACCAAACATTTCGGAGAAACGACGGAGGCGCATCGCTTCCGTGTTTTAAATTCCTGCAATGAACCATGCAATTTCTTATTTATTGGGAATGATTGTGTTAAGAGGTAGTTAACCTGTTTATGTTTGGGTCGGATTTGTATGTTGAAATGTGGTTTGGAGTTTAAGTGTGTCACCTGTTGACGGTAAGCCTGGTGGGAGGGGCTATGGGTTAATAAGGGACGGGGTTTGGCCCTGGAAGTGGTCACTCGGAAGAATGTTGCAGTGAAGGTAACAGCTGGGACGTGTTCGGGAGATTGTTGCAGAGAAGGCAACACCTGAGCATGTTTACTCTGAATGAGTGATGGACAGTTTGATTTGGACGTTTCTTTTTTTTTTTTAAGTTGTGCTGTTCCGCTATATTTTTTGGTTGCTGTAAATAAAGTTTTGGAGCTTAACCCAACCGACTAGGCCAGTGTTTTTGAACGAACAAATAGAGCCCCATCACACTAAGTAATAGTAAAATAACTAAATTCGACTAATCTCCTGAATTGACAACTACTCGTCGACTAGAACAATCTGTTGTCGAGGGCAGCCATCTTGATTCTTTGTTTAATGTAAGTTACTTTAGCAAGGCCAAATAAATTAAACTGCTTTCACTCCAACAGAGCCGTGTATTAACTATTGTGTAAGCACATTTTATACCAAACATGACATTTTTTGTCATGCAAAAAAACAAAAGACAGTAACTGGTCATCAACTCTTATGCCCTTTTTCGCTCTTTACAACAAGGCATTTATGGATGATCATGTGTTTTTAATACAGTTGACCTGTTTTGCTGTGCAGCGGTACATCTTAAAAATGAAACCAGATAGCAAAAAGAAAAAGTGAGAAAGACAAATTGATGGCAATGGAGAGGGAAAAGGAGTGAGACAGTGTGTTTTCCATCAGAGTCAACCTCGCCAGGCAATTTGGGCCCCCATTTCAGAGGCCTAATGGGAGATGGACAGTGATGGACAGCGCGTGTGGGTTACTTATTAATCCGGGAGAGGCAATTGGAGAACCTCTATCGACCTGCAGTAAATTAAATAAGGCCTATCCTGAAATGGCATTATTCTCCCTCAACTCTCCCTCTGCTCCTCTCTCCTCTCTTGACCTGCTGCAGGGGATTATAGCAAATAAAATGGGAAAATGTAGACACTGTGAAATGATGATGGATATTGACCACACATACAGTAAAAGGTATACGATGTTTGAACGATTAATCTCAATGCCTTAACTCTCAACCGTGAAGAAACGTTCACAGGGTTTGTAGACAAATGAAAACATACCCAATGTTTTCACAAGGTAAGAAGGAGAGGAAGGTTGCATTTCTATCATGAACCTTTCATTAATAAGCTTAAGTTAAACCGTAATGAATACATGCATTCAGTTGGTTCTTTGCTACTGTTTTGTACAGAAACAAGGCTGTCAGACATTTTATGATTCAATTAGGCTCCAACCTCTTAGTGCTTAAGACGCCTAATGAGCAACAAAGTTTCAACATGGAGCTATTTTTTTTGTCACGCGTGTACAAGCCCTTGAGATACACCAATCCACATGTCCACAGCCTCACAGTAGCAGCTCAATGTCCTAGAAAAGATTGCTCACCCAAGTGTTCTTAAGAACCAATCATCACTTCTCACTGCAGACTTTTTTGATTGGTTGATTTCTTCAGTGCAAATCTTTCATTTGAGCCATTTATGGATAGCTGTTCGTGTCCTCACTGCCTGCACCAGATGAACCAGATATGAGCCTGTGAAGAGGGCTGATAAAATAGCCCTGCAGAAGTCACCTTGTGTCCAATAATAGCCTCAGCTCTGTTGTACATCCATCAGTCTACTGTCAGTTATTTAGGACAACTTTACCCTAAAGTCTTCAGAAGACCCCCGGGTACCAGATTATTTGGCATGGGCCCTTTCTGAACCTTCTCATGTGTGAAAACTCTCAAAAAGTACTAATTGTATTTCTAAAATACTGTCCAGAAGTAAGTGCATGGTCCACTCTGTAGACAAACACTAGCTAACAAGACAAGTATTGTACACAGAATGTTTTGCTTTGTTCACACACTCAAATCCCAGTCAGCCAGGATTATTTCAGAAACATTGGACAATAAACAATGTTTAGAATATCACTTGCCGTTGTGACAATACCTACAATTGTGTGGGGAGGGATTTAGGTATATAAAGATTGGATAGTTTCCAGCTAAGAGACCTTTTTAACATTAAACCTTCCATTGTCTTTGCAAGATTAAACCTCCATTGTTTTCATCATAGGAGCTGATTTTCCCAAGTTTGAGTTCCCTGAATTACAGTACACAATGCTTCAAATGATGACGGACAGATCAATGATATAAACCGAGTTATTTTTGCAAATGGGGATCTCCCAGCTTGCCAGGCGCAAAATTAATCCCTTATTTTTACCCTTAGCGGGTGTTTTTTTTAATATACACACAATGTTTCGTCTGTCCATTCACAACCGTATTTCAAGAGACTCTTTTTAGAATGTCTACTGGGAATCAAGTGTTGGACTATTGGATTCGGCTGGGAATCTGTAGTTAAACACTTTCACATGGGAAGCAGAATCAGAAGTGAATAGAGTTTGAACTGCCAAAACAGATGGATTGCCAGGGAATTTGCTTTAGATGTTTAAGTTCCCTGGAAGATAGATTTGAATGACTTTGGTTGAGTCTCTGACTTTTTGTCTAAAAGCAACTGCACATTAAAGTTTCCACTTTTTCAGTTGAATCAATTACACTTAAAGGTGGGGTAGGTAATTTTGGAGAAACCAGCTCGAGTGCGCTAGAATTTGAAAACACACAACCGGAAAAAATCCGCCACTTCCTTACAGAGCCCCTCCTCCAACACACACGAACGTGCAAATGACCAATGAGGGCACGAGATAAGTTTGTGCACAGATGGAAAGCTGACAGGCAGGTAGGCCGCCGGACCAAAATGATCGGGACCCCCTCGAAAACGAGATGGTGCATCTCAAGGGGTTTATCCCAATAAATAAATGTCAATGACATTTTTTAATGTATTTATTGTCATAGCATTTAAAATATTCATTGCTATCGGGATGTTAAGAGCATTCCATGGAATATAACAAAAAGTCTTTCTGAAATAAATGTCATACCTCACCTTTAAAGGGGCCCTATTACGCTCAAATTCAGGTTTATATAATGTGCTTCTGCAACACAGTCTCACTCCCTGATCGTCCAGTAGCGACGCTTGGTCAGGGTCCTTTGGCGTGCAGTTGTGACGCACCGAGTCTCCTTCAGCTTCATAAACAGACGCAAAGAGCTTTCAACTGATTGCAATGTATTCCAATCGGCGGCGGTATTTGACGGAAGCACCGCATCCGTCCATGTCGGCGGCAGTTAAAGGCAATGTGGGCATCCATTCTCATTGGATAACGGAGCATTTTACACCCGGAAGTAAGTATTCTCCTTACTGTCGATTGAGTGTACCGTGATATCTGCACTACTCATCAACACCAGATTATCCTTATCCTGTATTACACAACATTAATTGGTTTAAATTGTGGACAATGCTTTTGTATTTTTCCCCTTCGATTCGGAGAAACAAAATTTTTTTCGGAGTTTAGGATGGCCGAAGACACTACACTACCCATAATCGTCAGCTATCCTCAGCTATCGTCAGCTTTGCTCGACAAACCCCGTGATTAGTCCTCAAGATCTGTGATTGGTTGACCTCCGACTGTATTCCATATGAAAAAAAACGTTTCATAAAAGATACAATCATATTTTATTCAGCAGTGCTTGCTTTACTCATCACATAAATGCTTTGTAATAAATGGTTCGGCTGCATTAAATATTACATATCTGGCTTAGTTCTTTATTTATCTACAGAGCCAGGCCTCAGCTGCAGGTCTCCCTTGAAAAAGAGATCTATGATCTCAATGGGACTTATCTCAATAAATAAAGGTTACAAACAAACAAACAAATAGACCGGAAACTATTTATGTACCGTTCTGTTTTAATTTCACAATAAAGTTAATGGTAATATTTTGTTTGATATTATTATTTTTGTATTAACTAGACCGCGGGCTCATGTTAAGACCATCTTTTCTGTGTTGCCGTGAGTTTTTTCAATCACTTTTGTGATATTAAAAAATATATCTGTGGATAACTAAATATATCCGTTGTAAACTAAACCGGACACAGCAGTATAACTATAGGTTACCTACGTAACCCCAGTTCTCAGAGTAACATGAAGTGAGATGTCTCACTATGGGATGCGCCTCAACGCGTATGCAAACAGAAGCAGTGATCTTGACGTCTACGTCAGGGAATCCACCCACCCTTTAAGTAGCTTGCGCTACGTTGCAGCGTCATTCAAAATAAGCACCTCTTCTCGCTTCGCCTTAGCAAGAAGGGCCGTCTGGTGAGACATCTCACTTCATGTTACTCTGAGAACTGGGGTTACATAAGTAACCTATAGTTCTCATTCATAACACTCCGTTCGATGTCTCACTATGGGATATTGAAACTCCCGTATTGCTAGACATGCTTATCTCGAAAATCACCAAAACAACCAGAACTTAACAGGTAGAACCCTGTCCCAACACAGGGCCCAGCACTGCGCGGGCCACACTTGGAGCAGAGACATCTAGCCTGTAAAAGCGGACAAAAGTGAGCGGTGAAGACCAGCTCGCTGCTGCACAAATGTCCTGGATGGGAACACCCTTGAACAAAGCCCAGGATGTAGCCAGTCCACGAGTAGAATGAGCACACAGGCCCGTTGGTGCCTGCAAACCCTGACTCGTATAAGCCAGAGCAATCGCTTCCACAATCCAGTGGGAGAGCCGTTGCCTGGTAACAGGCTTTCCCTTATGAGGGTTAGCCCAGGATACAAAGAGTTGGTCATTGCATCGAAACACTTTTGACCTGTCCATATAGGTGCGCAAAGCACGAACTGGGCACAGCAAATTCGGCCGCTGTTCTTCAGAGGAACACAGCGGTGGAGGAAATGCCTCAAGGTCAATGGGGGTACATGAGCCAACCACCTTAGGTACAAAGGCAGGGTTGGGCTTCAGCAACACTCTCGTTTGCCCCCGGGGCAAACTGAGTGCATGAAGGATGTACAGAGAGCGCATGAATGTCACTGACTCGCTTGGCAGATGCCAGAGCCAGTAACAACACTGTCTTCAGTGACAGGTGTTTTATGTCCGCTTCTTCCAGGGGTTAAAATGGAGGTCGAGTGAGCCCATCTAAAACCACTGCCAAGTCCCATAAGGGCACCAGTGACCTGGAAACAGGGAGGAGCCTGTGAGCCCCTTTCATAAAACGGTAGACCAAGGGATGTTGGCTAGCCGTCTTTCCCTCAAAGCCCACATGGCATGCTGCAATAGCAGCCAGGTACACTTTGATTGTAGAGAAAGCTCTGTGTTTATCAATCAGGTCCTGTAGAAATGATGGAATCACCCCGACAGGACATTGAAAAGAGATGTGTCCCTTTTTGAAGGCACCACTCCTCAAACACCCTCCACTTGCAGTCATAGAGGGACCTGGTGGAGGAAGCTCTTGCACTCTGAATAGTGTTTATCACCTTCTGAGGAAGCCCCACTGTATTCAGGTTATACCACTCACGGGCCAGGCCCATAGTGCCAAGCGCTCTGGGTGTGGGTGAAAAATCGTCCTTCGTAAATACCCCCCAAGCCCGTCAGACATGCGTCTGTGGTGACCACTTTCCGCGATAGGACAGCACCCATAGGCACGCCCCATACTAGAAAAGTCGGGTGCAGCTAGTGGCGCGGTGTCATTACGCATTTCATCGTGACCATCACTCTCCGCGCGCCATGACACACGGGGTCCAGTCTGAGGGCAGCTACCCAGCGCTGAAACTCCCTCATGTGTAAGCGTCCCAGTCGTACCACCAGGATGGCTGACGCCATGAGCCCCAGTAACCGCAGACATGATCTGAAGAGAACATATTTGCGTGGCTGGAAATGAGTGAGGCAAGCCCTGAAGGCTTTCACTCTCTCTGCTGACAGGCGGGCTGTAAAGGGCACGGAATTTAGGCGTAGGCCCAGGAAGAGTACAGTCTGGGCTGGGGACAACATGCTCTTTTCTATTACGAAACCCAGGTCGAGCAGGTGTTTTACGAGAACATTAGTCTGCGTAATAGCCTCTTGCTCCGACTGTGCAAGAAGGATCCAATCGTCGAAGTAGGTTGCCAGGCGAATACCCTGTTGTCTTAACGGGGCTATCGCGGCTTCCATACACCGTACAAACACTCGTGGGCTGAGAGACAGACCGAAGGGAAGTACTCTGTACTCGTAACAGACACCCTGAAAGGCGAACCTCAGATATTTCCTGTGTGGATAATATACTGGGATGTGGAAATACGCGTCTTTCAGGTCGACTAATGTGAACCAATCGTTTTGGGGCACGAGACGCAGCAGAGATGTGTGAGTGAGCATTCTGAATTTGTATCTTTTGAGATACTAGTTCAGAGCCCTCAAATCTAGTATAGGCCGAATTCCGTTCCCTCCCCATTTGGGAACGAGGAAATATTTGGAATAAAAGCCGCTCTGACTCTGTTCGGAGGGTATTATAGATATAGCCTTCTTTTCTAGTAGCGAGAGAATCTCTTGCTCCAGAATATGGGCCGACTCTCCCCGGGCTTGCGAATGCAGAATGCCCGAAAAGTGAGGGGGGGTGACAGCGAATTGGAGTCTGTAACCCTGTGCTATTGTCTTGAAAACCCAAGCAGAATCTGTGAGCATCCTCCACCTTTCGCTTCTCAAAGCGAGTGGAGATGTCACTTCCCTGTTGTCTACGCTCTGTGTCTTTATTTGTTGTGTTATGGGGCCCTCTAGTGTCTGAACACGGTTGTACCCCAGGTTGACAAACTCGGTCGACACTGCGCATGCGCGTGGCGATGATGCCTTCACAGACCCGTCCATCGTCCGCCTTCTGAGAGAGGCAGCAGCCACTCTCAGAAGGGGGGTAGACATCAGACTGTTTATTGTTTTTATTGTTTTTCTTTTCATTATTATTGACTGCGCCCTTGGCTTTAAGCCTGGAAACGACAGTGGAAAATGATTTATTGAAAAACAAGAGTGATGACATGTGTTTGTGTGACTTGAACGAGCAGCAGAGCTTGCTGTCTTTGACGTTAAGTCCATTTCCCTCATGGCGCAAACTTGAGGATGACGTTCTGACATCACTCGAGGCGGCGGGAAGATGGGGGCATGGTTGCACCCCGGAAACACATGAGCATTTAACACGTGTGGAACATGTTCTGGAGCTGGAGAACAGGGAACTTCCAGCTCTTTTATCGAGGAGAGGAGAGGAGGCTGTCAGGCCGCTCTCTTCTTCTTCCTCACCTGATGGCTGAAGGTCTGGGCCGGCTGCTGCCGGAACCGGAGACTTTCTTGGCCAGCTCGTCCTCGCCTCGTGTCTGGGCTGGAGACCCGGGGCGGGCTGTGGCCTTTGCTGTTTCGGGATTTTGAAATGGGCAGGATGTGAGGCAGCCTGAGCGAAGGACTGCCGCGGGGCCGTTGAAGGTGGCGGCTGGACCTTTCGGGGAAGACAAAGCCGGAGAGCCTCATCCTCCTTCTTTTTGGCCTCACACCGCTGTTGCATCGAAGCCAGAGCGGTGCCAAATATGCCCTCGGGAACAATAGGCATGTCCAAGACGTCCTCTTTTTCCCGGTCTGGAAGGTTCGTCAGGTTAAGCCACCTGGCTCTCTCCTGTACCACCATCATCCCCAGCAATTTGCCCGTGGCTTGGACTGCACAGCGCTGCACACGGAGGCAAATGTCCGTGATCGCTGTGATTTCGTCCCACACGACAGGCTCAGGTTTGTTCGTCATGTCCTCGCAGAGCTCCGCCTGGTAAGTGGTCAGCAGCGAAGAGACATTGAGCGCCCTGGCGGACAAAGCTGCGGCTTTATAGGCTCGATCGGTCATTGCTGACTGGAAACGGTCTGCCTTTGTCTGCAGCGTGGGGTTCCTGCCAGCGTGGGGTTCCTGCCATGTCTCGATTGCCGGCCGGCGAATCAACAGACATGAAGGGGTCCTGTCCCGGCGGAGGCTCTTGGTGGGGAGCGGGCACAATGTCCGCACGAACCGGGGGCATCGATAGCCTCCTGGGCGTGTTCCAGCCCAAGGCAGGACGAGCAGACCTGGTGTGAGTCCGAAATCTTAAACCTGCAGCCGCAGAGCCGAGTCTCCGAGCCTCCGTCTCCTCTGGTATGGGGGAGAGAAGGGTCCATCCTCGTTTGCCGGGGTGTCGGCGTTGAGGGACAAACTAGTAACAGGTATGTTACAGTTTGAAAGAAAAAATCAAAACCTTATCGTTATTCCGAAAGGAAAAAACGGCGTGGCAGATTTCAATATCAACTGGTGTGTTAATATCTTTTATCTCCGTCTCCTCTGGTGTGAGGGAGAGAAGGGTCCGTCCTCGCTCACCGTGGTGTCGGCGTGGAGGGATAAACTAGTAACAGGTATGTTACCACTTGAAGAAAAATCAAAACCTTACCGTTATTCCGAAAGAAAAAACGGCGGGGCAGATTTCAATATTAACTGGTGTGTTAATATTTAATTCAATCTTCTTGCAAAGCAAAAGTAGCCGGCAAGCGCCCGTCGACCGAAAGTTAGCTTGTGGTTCAGTCTGTGTACAGTTAAGCTAGCCCGGCTACTGATATTTTTGAGATGTGCTCCGAAGCGAGAAGAGGTGTTTGAATGACGCTGCGACGTAGCGCAAGCTACTTAAAGGGTGGGTGGATTCCCTGACGTAGACGTCAAGATCACCAGCCAATCTGGATTGGCGTAATGAGATTGATGCTTCTGTTTGCATACGCGTTGAGGCTAGGGCTGCAACAAACGACTAATTTGATAATCGATTAATCTATCGATTAATGAAACGATTAATCGACTATTCTGACTATTAGGCCTATGCCTTGCACAATTTCTCAAACGCTCTTATTTAGCCTTCAACTTTTAGATTTAGCTTGAGGTTGTTTTAAGCATGTGGAAACTAACAATGAAGACAATAAAGATGAATACTTGATTCAAAAATACATATATTATTAAATTAACTAAACACATTTTGAACAAAATTAACATTGCTTTTTATTTAAAGTAAATAAATAATAGTTCACATCAAAAGAAACAACAGTGTTTTAACAAATCGTAGTAAATAATGTGATAACAGAACTGTGAACAGAATAGCTGAAACTTTAACAAAATAAATAACTCAGTTACCTCTAATCATCAACCCATGTTTGTATAATTGAGTTAACTCTGTGTGTTTCTGCTAGCATACATAACACCTGACGTGGAAACGTGGGGGGGGGGCGCTACAGAGCTACGAGAAAGACAGTCGAACCCGGTGCATTTCTCCGTCTGAATGTGGTGCACTTTTGATAAATGTTTAGACAAATTGCTCGTGTTACCGCCCTTACATGCTAAACTCTTATTGCACTTTTGGCAACTAGCATTGTCCACATCGAGACGGATAAAGTTTAACCACACTTCGGAGCGCGTTCTCTCCGCCATCTCCACAGTGTGTTGCATGCATGTAGCAGCCGCGTGTGTGTAAACTGCCCCGCCCCCTCGCACACAGACGGGTGAGAGAAAGATCACTCTTCTCAATTGGAAAGATCGAAAATACATCATGGACGCATTTGTTTGTCTTTTTGCATATTAGAAACGAGTTGGCGACACTAAGACTGCGATATAATGCTTATGTAGCAATAATACATGACATATCATTTTTAAATGTCTCCAGTTGCCTACCGATAAAAAGACCAATAACGTTGGAGCTTAACGGCGCGTAAAACACACGTGATGACGTCACCAACGAATCGACGACTGAATTAGTTGGCAACTAATTTGGTAATCGATTTTAATCGATTAAGTCGATTAGTTGTTGCACCCCTAGTTGAGGCACATCCCATAGTGAGACAGTGTTATGAATGAGAACTTACAGTGTTAACGCCATAAACTTGACAGTTTTTTTAAACCGCACCACCTACTGGTTAAAGCACGTTATTTCAATGCAGGTAGATTGTGTTGCTTTTTAATGACTGTTTTTAAATGCCTTTTTCTTAATGTTTTTCATTTTTTTAAAGCACTTTGAATTGCCTTGTGTTGAAAGGTGCTATATAAATAAACTGGCCTTGCCTTGCCTAAGGTCTGCTGCATGTTTTGTTGAATGTGTTATATTTGATGAAAACATTTAAATAAGAGTACATACAACATAGGGGAAATATAGAATAGAAAATATCAAGAAGATGCTGTAAATGATCTCTAGAATAAAACAGTTTAGTGCCGGATGTACAAAGATATTAATAGGAGGATGTGCAAAACAGACAAACTAATTAGGCTTTTTTAAAACATTAAATAATACTTTAGGTCAGGGGTTTTCAAAGTGTGAGAAGGTGAGCCTCCCCTCAGAGAACATAAGAACAGCCGTGACCCCCTCCCAATTATTATTGCTATTATTATTATTAGGGTCTGAGACCAGAGGTCGGCGAAGACCCTATGCGCGACCGATAAACCTGCGAAAAACACCCAAAAACAGGGAAAACGACCGGCAAAAGCACAGAAAAGGTTCGGAAACCATGACGGCTGATAGGCCGCGCGAGCCCAGTCTGCAACTCGCATAATTGATATCGTTACGATCAATTTTGTCGCTCGCTACGCGACCGATAACCATGCAAAACCCACAAAAAACAGGGAAAACGAGGGGCAAAAGCCCATTAAAAGTGGCCTAAATCATGGCAGTTGGTAGCCCATGCGACAAAATAGAACATTATTGATATCGGACCGATTATTCATTATGATTATTATTTTAGAACATTGCGCACACTTTTGACCCCCGCAACATATGTGAAAACTCACCAAATTTTGCACGCGCGTCAGAAGTGGTGAAAATTGCAATGTGTAAATGGTTCCGAAAATTTGCGTCAAAAATGTAACTTTCACGTAAACAAACGAAACTTGCTACGCATATCTAGGGTGCAGAGACAAACCAAAAAGCCTCTTGGAGGGGTATAAAATAACGTACAGGAAGTCGGCCATTTTGAATTTGGCGTTGGAACAACGCGATTTATCGCGTTTTCCGTCCTCTGTACAAAATCCGTACAAAATGTTGGGTAGCTTCTCGAGACATGGGCAATTAAAAGTTATCACGGAACTCCTTTTCTTTTGCACGGCATAGCCGTGATTTGGCGCCAAAGTTCGCGTTCGCTCGATGCTAGGCGATCCCTCGCCATGGAATACGATGATGTCATAACTCAAACTGACATGCTCAGAACGCCACCAAACTTCACCAAACGCCGCTGCCAGAGTCCTGACCAAAACAAAAAGAGTAGAACACATCACCCCAGTACTCAGGTCTCTGCACTGGCTACCTGTAGCTTACAGAATCAATAAAAAAATTATATTGTTAACTTATAAATCATTAAATGGTTTGGGACCCCAATATATGTCTGACATGCTGCCCTGTTACGAGCCCCCCAGAGCTCTGAGATCATCGGGGGCGGGCTTACTCATTGTTCCCTGGCTCAGAACCAAACACGCCGAAGCTGCTTTTAGTTTTTATGCTCCACACAAATGGAATAAACTTCCAGAAAACCTGAGGTCTTCACCAACACTTAGTTATTTTAAGTCGAGGCTAAAAACACTACTTTTTACAGCTGCTTACCCAGAAGCCTTTTAACTTGTTTTAGCACTTACCGTATTTACAATGACGTTTTTAAACTATTTTATATCTCATTAATGCATTGTTTTTATGAAACTGTTATTCCATTATGTTTATTTATTGTGTTCCTCTCTGTTCTATCATTTGTTAAAGATCATGTAAAGCACTTTGAATTGCCTCTGCGTCTGAAATGTGCTCTATAAATAAACGTACCTTACCTTACCTTACCTTAAAAGGGATGTGCAAAATAGCCATTATATACTGTTTTTAATGAACAATTAGAGAATAACGAGTAATGAATATACTTTATAGGGATCTGCAGATCCATTTTGTGTCTTCTCAAGCACCCACTATCAAATATCTCGCCTGATTGTTGGTACTAGACAATCACCTTCACTGAATTTTACTCAGGTGTAACTAAAGTCTGATTTAAGGGTTGTTTATATTTCACATCATTATTCCAAATCTGTAAAGTAATTAAAATAAATGTAGTGGAGTAGAAATACCAGGTCAACCTTAAAGAAAGCCCGACATCAACAATCGTCATATTGTCCAGATATTCACAGATATATTCCCATATAGAATCCTACAATTTAAGACTTTCTTACTTCTCTTTTTCTCCTTTTCATTGAGATATCTCAACATTGCCATGGGATTTGTACAGATATTCCTACAGATCCTCAGGGCCCAAGAGTTCAAAACTTTTAATCCCTATCTGATCAAATCAGATTTGGATTTTGGGGAGTTCAAAACCAAAAAACAGGATTAGGATCACTTTGATATCCGATCAGATCAGGAAATCCAATCCAAGCTTTAATCTGGATCAAATCTTCAAAATGGGGAGTTCAAACCGAAAACACAGGATTGGGATCAGTTTGATCCCAAAAAACAGGATTATCCTGATCCCACCAGAGGGGTGGATTTCCAGTGGATTACCAGAGCAAAATGTACTGTACAATTTATTTAAAAATATGTTTCAATATAAATAAGATGGCAAAGTTTGTTAACTGAAATAATACACCATGTTTAGCCTTCATGGCAAATCAATTTTATTTTTCCATTTTTGCTCACGTTTGTGGTGGCCTATTTTGTTTTCAACCAAATGTTGATGACATAAATGTTTATGCTCATAAAAGTATCACAACAAAGATTGTCAATCACAAATGTAATTTAAATTAAAGAAAAAATATCTTCAACAAAAAAACAGTCCATCATCTATCATCACCTTTCAAACGTAAGTGCGGACAATAGATGTCTCTGCAATGTGGTCTCTTGTCTTCCTTGTATTATTTTTCATGTCCACTAGATGGCGCTCGGTAGGATTAAAGCACTGATATTCAGGATCTAGTCATCTTGAAAAGTCGTAATCTGGATCAGGCTGATCCTATCCTGAATTGCTTTGAACTCCATGGACAAAATTTGGCCGACTTGTCTGATCCTGGATCACAAAAAATGGGATTTCAAAATCTGATCTGATCAGATAGGGATTAAAAGTTTTGAACTCTTGGGCCCTGGAGATGAGTTGTACAAAAAACTTGATCCGCTAAGCTATCATTTAGCAACATCCTAAGGTCAAAATGTATGTTTGGCCAACACTTTGGAAGGCCAGTAGATTAAAGTATTGGATCATAAACCATTAAACCATTCAGCCTCAGCTGAGGTAACCATGACCATTAACTAGATGTTTTCGCCACAAGGCTCCTCGCCCGACCTTGTGGAGAGCAAAGAGCAAATGGCTTATTGTGAATGCAGCTTTACGTACCTGCTAGCATGGCTGTAGATCTTTGCTGGTTATACAGTGGGAATAGGAAATTACCAAATAAAGTGTATGCATTGTAACTAGTTAATATGAGCAACACTGGCACTTCTAACAGACTAACATACACCTTTAAACCCCCACTCTTGCAGAGAGCTGTATACACTTATATATTGTTACCATTATTCAACACTATCTCATATAGCCTTTGCCATCTAATTTTCTCAGATTACAGAGGAAAAAGCCAGATGCTTGTACTTGCAGCCATTAAGCCAAAATGAGGCTAGCCTTTGGCCTTGAGTCACGCAAAAGACACAAGTAATTTTCCAAAGTGGATGCTGGGTCGGGGTTGATGGGTCCATAATCATTGAGCATGCAAATGAGTGCCCCGAAGGGAGCAGTGGTCAAGCCTATAGAAGCCATTAGAAGGTGATGCCGGCGTGAGATACAACTGAAAGCAGTATCACACTCAAAGCACCTCTAATGCTTTCTAATTTGGTAATATATTTTCATTAGGTATGAGAAGTTGATAATGTATGCATTAGGACGGTTATGTTCCACTTGCCTAGGGTTTCGGGAGCAGCTGGGATTTCAGCATATGAATGAACAATAGCCAGGTGACAGGGCACCATCTCCTAATAAGGTCAGCAAATACATGAGCATTTGGTCAAGTGGTTCTAAAGACTCTTCGGAGAATTAGGGAGCAATTACGGAAAGCGAAAATTTCTGCTGTCACATTGAGGGCGATGTATACCCAGCTGCTTCAAACAGTTGAGTGGTGATATGGAGAGGTGAGTGAATGGCGGTTCAATTTGGTATCAAGAGACTTACGAGGGGAGATGAGCAGATATTAGAAGCAACTGCCCCATCAACGTTGCTATTACCACCACTAACAAACTCCTCTGGGTGTTAGAGGCCTACTCAAGTGGTCGTTTGATGGATCCATTACCAGGTCATTAAGCACGTAGGGTGAGAACAGTAAAATGCATGGTCTGTTTCTGTGTATTTGTTACTATATATGTTGGCAAATATAGTTTTTACAAACCTCTTGGAAACAAAATTGTTTCTTTAGACTATTACCTCTTTAGTGTTGCCGCCCCTAAAAGCTGTCAGTGCTTTGTAACATCCTCTTTGTTAAACACTGGGGAATAGGCATTAATAACCATTAACATGCATGCACATACACAACATTCCACATGTATGGACACAAATGCTTAAATGCATTCACCACACACATAATTTCAAAGGGGATGACACACAAGTCAAGGTGCTTTATAGAAACCAAAGTGTCTGCCTAATGGAAAAACCATTTCCGTAAGTACTTTGTTGCACCATCTGCATTATTCGCACAGTAATTGCTTCCGCGGTCTGCAGGTTAGAATGTATAACCTCTGGAGCAATGTAAATTATGTGCAATGATCAGTATTTTATCTCCGTAAATGCACAAAGGTGTGGGAATTAATGAAAATCAGTATTATTATTAATGCAATTGTGTGGAAGCTTTCATGGAAAGTCGCTTATGGTGCAGTGTTCTTACTTATGAGAGTGACATGTAATTCCTATGGCCACATGTTGGCAAGTCTAAAAGCATTGGCGAATTATGAAATCAGTCTCAACCCTACACAATATCCACAGTGTCTGTGACCGAAAAAAGCATTTAGTAATCGGAGATTAGTATAGTCTTTATCTGGAAATACTCTTAATTGCGGACATCTTGGAACAGGTTGATATCAATCGCACCCAGGCCTTCTCCATTCCATCAAACCCAACAGAATGCTGTATTTGTGACGCACTGGAATAGGAGATGTTGGGGTAATCCAATAAAGGCATTAGTGTACCATTAGGACAGCGCTTCATGGCTTTGGAGGGACACACAGGGCCTTGTTTAGCCTAATAGAGCGTCCCTGTTAGCGTTTATTTATGGCAGCAAGATGTCAAACCACTTAGAGGTGGAATGTGGTTGTCCATTAAGGCTGCCGTCCAATGGGAAGCCTCAGAAAGAATATCTTAGGGCTTGGCCTTAGTCCAATCTTCTTGTCTCTAACCCTTGCTATAAAACATATATGTTTGGCCTTTTTAAACTAGCAATAAAGATCTGAAATGTAAACTTTTATACCTGCAGCTTCATATCAGGAATGGACAGATTTAGAACTTTCACATGATTTATCTTACAAGTATATAAGAGGGTGTTTATGTTTATTGCCGTTTTAATGCACCATGCACTTGTTTGTTGGTGCAATAGCTGCAGTCTCTTACCATGTCATATGCACATAATAGACACCATAGAACATTCAATTACACCGATTGGACATCATTACCTGAGTTGCATTTTCTTATTCTTCTTCTTTCACACTGCTTTGCTCTTTGTTGCTTTTCAACACTTTGGTATTTGTCTCTCTCTGCTCGTTCTGTTTTTGGCCAGACAGTTAATTACTTTTAAGAGACAATACAAATGTAATCAATTTGAGGTTTCCAACCTATTCAACCTGGGGAAGGAAGAGGGTTGCGAAAGGCAGTTGGCTGATGAGTGTTGACCCTGTTTAAATATGCTTCAAACCACTGTTAGCCAATACATGTTTATTGTTATCATAGTTGTAGCTAATTACTTTTATTTTGTAACCATCTATTGGCTAATGGTTACACAAGCCAAACAAATCGTTATGACATCATAAAGTGGCCAAAATCTGATCAGCTCATTTTCAGACAGGTTTTTATATAAATGGATCAAGACCACAAGTGAGCGAATCTTTTTTCCTGAAACTTTCAGAATATCTTTACACAGAGGGAACACATGTTTATGTATACAAGTGGATTTTGCATAATAGGTGACCTTAAGTAATCATTACACATCTTGGCTGTTGGGTTTGCTGAAAAACCTTTTTTGAATGTTTCTTTTTCTTTTTTAAATCAAAGTTATTAGTTACCCTTTACGTCTGCCTGTGGGTTTTATGAATATTTTACCATTGATGGTATTGTGAATACATTTAACTTTTGAAACCTTAAACTGTAAGCAACACCTCATAACTTCACCCCGGTTATTGATTCTGTTGGAAAGAACAGCAGAGCTGAAGGTAAGCAGTGACAAGGCGATTTTGTTCGACAAAATGTGTCCCACAGTTTCATAATTAACCGTAGGCCAAAACATTTGAACACTTCTTGACAGGTTGGGCCAGTGCAGTTTGCCCGGGGGATTCAACTCAGTTGGTTCAGAAACTGCTGCACTGTGTGGGAGGATCTCTTGCTCTCCCTAGCTCTGGCTAGCCAAACTGGGCATATTTCCTCAGTGGCGGTGCGCCAAGAGTCATGACCGGCTCTATTGACCTGGACCTCGTCTCTCAGCTAAAACTATGCTGTGGGTCTTTTTGAAGCTTGTAAAGGGAAGATGACAGCCCTCACTGAAATTATGAATGTAATGTGTATTATAAATCATAGATAACACGGCAGTGTCCGTTACAGTTTGTTTTCATCTGATTTCAATTAAACAAAGTCTTGGCTTTCAGAATATTAAACTTGTTTCGTCAAATTCAGATGATAAATACAACATTGAAGCTTGTAACGGCATAATTACAAGCGGAGAACGGAGTAACTTGACGTTACAGCAGGCATAACAACAGCCGGTGTTTCTCGTCAGTGTTTTCCCCGGGAAACAAACACAATACGCACAAACACAAAATTGCACAACCACACACACACACTCGCGAGCTTCCCCCAGACCAGTAATCCAAACGAAAATATCTTCCCTCCGTAGTATTTTGATCATTTGCTTCGCTAATAATCAGTCAGATCGATGGATTCCAGAGAAGAGGAAACTTTAAAGGCCTTTTTCTCAAAATGATGACTCGGTGACTGTCATTATATAATGTGACATAGTTTGCTTAATATTTGGAGTACAACAACAATCCTGATATCATTAGAAAGCTAGGAAGCTCCTCTTTCCAACAGTGTATACAACTCAAAATGAGTCTTCGGGTCAATGCGACTGATTTCGATGGAGCAGGTCACATATTCTATATCAATACATGGCTTAATTGAAAACTAATGCTGATTAGTCATTTTCAAACATTTTTAGCCTGTTTTTCAGGTCTCAGGCTCGAAAATGACATGCCAAGAACAAATGACTATATCTTCACTTCTAAAAGGGGTAAATTAATCATCTTTTTTTCTCAAAGCAATGATACACCTGTGAGTTGGATGTAGAAAAGTCAGAATCAATATAGATGTTTTTTATTTTAAATTCAGATTGAACATAGTACAAAAATGTAAATTATAGTTTCTGTCCAAAATAACACACCCTTGAATTATGGGATAGTAGACAAAAAGCTTTAGGAATCCAAACAATAACATATAAGTACCCTGTATCAAGATTGATGAAAAACAAGTGACATTTGACCTTTTAGAAAGGTTTAGAAGAAAAAAACACCTCTGGGGTCATTTGGGTGTATTTGTCATATCTCTGGAACCCATCGGTCAAATTTGGTGATTGACACCTCTTTTGAACCGTTAGAGACAATATAATCGAGGGGGAGTTCCTAAATCCATCTAAACATTACCTTTGGTGAATGAGTGATGCACAGCCAGCATGCCCAAAACCGGAAGCTGGGTTACACTCTATAGAAAACTACGTTTATTGATATACATGTTATGATGGATTATCAGTAATCCTTTCAAAGTGACACAGAGACATTGGATTAACCTTCAGCAGCGTTTATATGCGTTTTAATGCCCTTGAACATAACTTTTGATCAGAAAACAGCAAAGGTAAGACTAATTTTCCGTTTTGGTCCCGTAAAGCTACGTTGTGTGTTGTCTTTGCTGAATTTTGGTCGCACAGTGATGATACTTATACCATTGGAATCTATGGAATCTCAGATTGCATGAAGTATACAATATTGCTACTGTGAGTTATGTGCTAAGTGCGTTAGCACCCTTTCGCTTAGTGCTGATTCAGTATGGGCTCAGAACAGTCTCATAATACACACATGCACACAGAAGGATTCACACTTGTATTTTCGGATACTCACTTGTGTTTTTCAATGCACACACAAATCTGCTCCGTTTCATATACATGTAAATAAAATCCAAATACAGAAAAAGTTTTACATATGTATTTTTGATCCACACATATTTGTTTTCTGTTTAAATCCCCTGAACCTGCAAACACAAACCGCTTTCTGTGCACGGATCGCTGTGCATTCGTGTGTGGTTTTTTTGAGACTCCCCTGACGCTCACCCGATTCGTACTTGTACTTTTTTCTATCTATAGCCAATCAGATGTCTCCTCAATTATAAGCCAATCACATGAGCACGCCACCACAAGGGTAGATTTCTTGCGTTGACACATTCATAGGTTGTTAAATGTTAAGAAGCCCTGAGACACAGTTTCGTGAAAATTGTTCCGATAGCCCCCGCTGGCTATGGGGCTTAACAGGTTAAGGATAACAATAGCAGACCTATGCTAAGGAGGACGCTCTGAACAAGGGTCTATGTGCAGTCATATTCATCTGCAGAAAGAAATCCAGTCAATTTAAGATCAGTGGCCTACAAAAACATCAGTTTTCCATCAGAAGAAGACAGACAGGAAGTAAACAATAAAGGGAACACGGTATGGGAACAACATGGTAAGAACACCTTTGAGGTAATGGCCGGCTTGCTGCAAATTATCCTTTATTGAAACACATTTAGAAAGAGAATATTATTGCGAAGTACAAGCTAAGCTATTGCTGTCTTTACCTGAAATGGCCAGCAGGTAAAAAACAAAGGGCCACTGGCTATATTCAGCATCCTCTTCCAACTGATAACCCTCATAAGCTCTTGTAAGCCCTTGTCAATAAGTACACCAGAACACTTCCTCCTTTGCTTCACTGATTCCCTGTCTTGTTTGATCTTGACACAGTGCTCTTTACTTTGATGTCATCATGCACAGAGCAATGAGTAGAAATAAGAGCTGAGAGCTTGTGAGAGTTTGTGTAATGCCAATCTCTTCTATGCCTGTGATATTAGCAGGATGGGCATGCCAGACACAATCAATACTGAGCATCTATCGTTTTAAAGTAGAGCCTCAGAAGCTTCGGATGTTGAATTACCGACAGTAGAAGTCAAGGGCATTCAAAAGGTCCAGAATAAAAAAAGAACAACAGCAAAGTTCTTTGTGCACAAGATCCGGCTCTTAACAGAAAACTCTAGGTGAGATTTTTTTTTATTGTGTGAAAAGAGTACAATTAGAAAACAACACCTTTTTGAGACATTTGATGATTGTGATTCTTAGTTTAAGAAAACGTTTAACTGCCATAGTGTTGAAAAGAATAAAGGCTGTTATTTCATAGGGTTTTACAAAACTGAAACATTCTCTAGGTGTAATAATACTAAAGCTGGTATGGTTCAATACACATAGGTCAAACAAATGTTTTGATGGTTATGCGATAACTGAGCATCAGATCTCATCATCTCTATATTTGTATTGTTTGTGTTATCGTAGCCATTTTGTATTTCCCTACCTTCTTTTTTTAACTGGAAAAAAGTGGAAATTATAATGATGAGAACGTTTTGAGTGAAATCAAAAGTAAAATGCAGGATGAAACAAAACAATAAGCTAAAACACTACAGAGTATAATGAAAAGATAAACTTTTCACTATGGGTGTGACGGAGCGGATCACAGAGTGACCGACTCTGCCACTGACAGCCTTTCCTGCTTTCTTCCGTTCATCAATAAATAAGGTTTAAATCATCACTAAACATCCCTTTTTCCCTCCCTTTTCTGTAGCGCGACCATGAGTGCACGCTTGTGAGTCTACAATTATTTAAACATACATTAAACTTAAGTACACAATACTTACATGACGAACAGCGAACGCCGAGATATGCATGCACCTTACGGGAGGGCGCACAGCTTAAAGCGAAAACTCCCGGACATTTCAATGATTTGTACGGCAAAGTACGGTTTGGAAACCATATAATTTCCTTTTCGGTTCATCAATGGTGATAAATAATCTTTAGTCTATAGTTTTGAACATTAAGAGTCGTTAACATTTTTATTTTAGTAGCATTTCCTTAGGCGCTTTCACACTGGAGTACTTTTCCCCCCGAACTAGGCCGATATGGGGGTGGGGGGGGGATCTGGTTTCACACCAAAAAGGATCTGGAACTAGTCCCTAGTTCGCGCGAACCTTTTTACTCGGAAGACGCGACCCAGCAGCTTCTACTGAAGCCAGTCCTCAACTCCAAAGTTTACGAGCGTTGTTTGGTAAAGACACGCGCACAGCTCTTATGAGGTATCTGAACAGCGTGACAATAAAGCTGAGCTTTTGGTTCTCTCTTTTATTTAGCAGTCAAGACAGGCAAAATTACAATAGTGCAATAATAACAATAGCTGTCCCAGGTGTGTCGTATGCATAGTAATTAGGCTCAGCAGCAGACACACCTTAGTGCAAAGATAAATAGCAGATAAACCACTACAAAGTAAGCCTGCCAGTAAACCCAAAGCAGAAGAAGAAGATGTGACGTCAGCGGCTTCATTTGCCTAATCCTCCCTCAGGGACTTATTCCGGTGAGAAAGCGATCTACTCAAGCCCCCAGGAAGTGCGCTGGACTCTGTGCCCAAAAGTCGTTGTGTCCAAACGGCGGTACTGCAACTTCCGTATCAGTCCGTGACGTCACTGGGCCCAGACAAACTTTTTCCCATTGACTAACATGGGGAAAGAGACGTCTGTCAGTATGAACTATTGAAACAATTGATTGCTCTTTACAATCAACACTGGTCTGGAAGGACTTATTTTGAGGTGCTGCAAACTAATATCAACACAAACTGAAAAATAGGTGTACGAGTAGCCTTTGGTGTATGGTTTGACCAAGTCTAGAAGACCATTGACAACTAGACCCAAACATGGTCAATCTGTCAAACAAGCAACATTGGGTATGTCTTTCTATATTTTTCTTTAAGTCACAGTAGTTAGCCAGTAGCCGAATCCTGTATGGAAAGGTTTTGACTTCAATTATGACAAATTAGTAAGCATATGGATAACAATATTGGCCCCAGCGAGGCTCAAAAGAGGCTGCAGCAGTACGCAGTGCTCCATCAATATCAGATTTTAAATTGGAAAAACGTTTGTGTGTCACAAGGGGGCCGGACCGACGGGGCTACTTGATGAATTGGCCGCCTTGGTGATTGATGGTCAGGGGGGAGCGGTCACAGGGAAAGTTATGCTACACAGTGTCAATATCAGGTTGTTTGCCTCGCATGCATAGCAATACCAGTAAAAAGTGTGCGGTAAGAACCCTTGACATGTCGTTTTTTTCAGGTAATACTTGAAATTGACAACGCTGTTCAATGGTTTCACAACAGCAGAAGTGGACAAAGAACATGAACCAATCATTGTGTTCACTCACAAGGCCAGACATACAGTATTTACCTAAAAACATGGAGCAAACCTAGTCATTCACATAAACACAAACAGTAC
>CALSBZ010045045.1:322019-336698 GCA_943591055.1 Gobionotothen gibberifrons | reverse complement strand
ACACATACACACATCTAGTAGTAATACATGGCCTTGCTAATTAGCTTTAGCTCTTTAATTCAAAATTGAAAATATCATTGTGTTTGAAGTTTAATATGTCAATACTAATAGAGGATGATAACGAGCAAAACTGTTATTTCCAGCTTTGTTAACACTAAATCAATCATCAATTTTTCACGTAGTTCCATAAAAGAAAGATAAATCAAACATTTTACAGTTATTACCCATGTTTTTCTCACTGATAAATGAGAAAATTAATGCTTTTTCTTTTTCAAGATTAATTAAAGGTGTTGGAATAAGATTCAATTACTTTATTGTGATACAGAATTCAGTGAAATCAAAAAAGTGACAAGCAGAAAAAATCATGTAAGTCTGTTAATTTATGGTATGTATGTTTGCTTTGTTTGATACTAGCTGCTTTTTACTTTTCTTTACCACAAATGTGTAATATATGAATCTGCATCTTGTTAATATGCATTCCAAGTCACGAACGTCTTAAATTGGTATCGTTCATTTAATGCTTTTGAAGGAACTTGACCAGTGTGCAATGGAAATGGCTCTTGCCAATGCTGCAGGATGTCTGAACTCAGTAATGGGGTGTGAATGATGTAATAATTTGTTGTAAATTAATCATTACTCATCTTATACATATTCAAAAATGCCTGTAACTAAAGAATAAAGCAAATTACAAAAAACTGAGACGAAGTTTAGCCCGATTTTTTTTAATGAAATATTTCCTGTGTGAAGACACTTGCGGCTACGACACTTACTCAATCAATATAAACACAACTATAAACTTTTTTTTTTACTTAAGTTCATTATTGGTCAAAGTTTATAATAATTGTGTTACAACACTTATTCTGCAAAAATGTCCAGAGCTCTGTGCTTTGAGCTAAATGCTAATCTAGCCATGCTATGATTTGACAAGGTTATGTTAACATGTTGATGTTAAACAGGTATAATGCTAACCCTGTCCCCATCTTAGGTAGGCTTGTTAGCTTCCCTTGCTAATAAACAATACGCTTAAAGTGTGGCGGAAGCTGTTTGGAATGTCATTAGTTTTGAAGGAACTTGATCATAAATCACACCATCGCAGAATTTGAAATTTGACTTGATCTTGTCACTAGTTTAAAATTCAGAGGATCACCCCGATGGAGGTTTGAATGTTTGTACCGAATTCAATGAAAATCCTCTGAATAGACGATGAGACAATTAACGATCTCATGGTAGTGGTACAGGATAAGTCAGTGGGGCACCAATTTCTGTATGATTGATCAGGATCCATGATTACCTGTATGAAACGCAACAAAAAATCCAACTGATAGTGGACAACTGACATTCCCATCCTTAGGGCAATGTCACCAAGATGGCAATACATTTACAAAACAACAAATCCTTTTTTACAATATAAAGAATGATGAGCATGATTACCCATCTGCCACCCAGGCAACCTAACCCAACGTATATTTTAAATCCTATTAAACATTATGGAAGAATACAAAAACTGCTTCACAATGTTCCTCAAACAAGTCTTTCGGAAACTCATATAAAAATGAGAAAGCAAATGAATTAAAAACATGGCAATATGGACAATTGCAATCTGCATTTTAAAATATGGTGCTGAAAACCCTCGTATACTAACCTAATTGTCCCTCTGGGATGTATTTATTTTTGTTATTCTAACAATCACAGGAATATGAATGTTCTGTTCAAGTACAAAACAACTACAGCTGTAGAAGTAAGACATGAGAGACTGAAAGCCATTGTTGCCTTGTAATATTTGTATCAGCATGCACAAAGCGCTACAGCTGTACTATCCCTCTGCTGTCAGCCCAGTGACTGAGGAAATTGGGAATGATGGTCACTGCCATTGTGGATGATTAAATGTGAACGAATGAGCACACACGGAGAGCGCTGTGCTTTTGTGGCTTTGCCTTTCTCCCGATGGAATAGAGGATGAGAGACTGCCACCAGGTATGCGTCATGGAGAACAGTAATGAATGGCAGGGGAGGGGAAGAAAGGGGAAGAGGATGAGAGAAAAATGGGAGGACAGATGGAATAACGGGGGAGAATGAATAGATGTAGGGGAAGAAAGAAAGAAAAACATGGGTGTGGATGAGAATCGAGTGGGGCTGACAATGGGGTCAAGCTCTTTTAAAATGACATTTCTAAGATGTTGATTGTGGGGTCAGAACAACCCTGTGAAGAGAGCCTTTTCAAACATTTCACATCCAATAAATGCTTCAAAAAGAGTCCGCTTAAAGTTCCAGAAAAGGTATTCTACATTTGCCAATAAACAGAAAGTGGCAGTCCTTCACTGCAAACATCGCTGCAACAACCCGCTGCTGCAGATACACTCTTTACAACATCAGGAGGATACGTCCCCTCCTGACCCAGAAATCGACGCAGCTTCTGGTCCAGGCTCTCATCATCTCACGCCTAGACTACTGCAACTCCCTCCTGGCTGGTCTACCTGCATGTGCCATCCGACCTGTGCAGCTCATCCAGAATGCAGCAGCTCATCTGGTCTTCAACCTTCCTAAATTCTCCCACACCACACCGCTCCTCCGCTCCCTTCACTGGCTTCCAGTAACTGCTCCACTTCAAGACACTGGTACTTGCGTACCATGCTGTGAATGGTTCTGGCCCTTCCTACATCCAGGACATGGTTAAACCATACACCCCAGTATGTGCACTCCGGTCTGCATCAGCCAAACGGCTCGCTGCACCCTCACTGCGAGGGGGACCCAAGTTCCCATCAGCAAAAACACGTCGGTTTGCTATCCTGGCTCCAAAATGGTGGAATGAGCTCAGGACAGCAGAAAGCTTACACATCTTCCGGCGCAGACTGAAAAGTCATCTCTTTCGACTCAACTTCGAACAATAAAATGAAAAAATAAATAACTTTAGATACTAACAAAGCACTTATATACTAACAAAGGACTGGCTTATCTAAAGCCTGTTGAGTATCACTTGAAATTGTGTGGCTCTATGAAACCTAATGTACTTATATGATTCTGTTTGTATCTTCCTGGTTGAATTCACTTATTGTAAGTCGCTTTGGATAAAAGCGTCAGCTAAATGAAATGTAATGTAATGCAATATGTTGTTTGAATGAATATGAACAATCAGTTGTGTGTTTCTGTTGTTTGTGTTTCCGAGTTTCGATTGTCTCGCCAACCCTTGGACAGATTAGTTTAATTTTGGCGTGTGTTTTCCTGAGGACCCGACGGAGTGCGGTACCTCACATGAAGTTATTTGTATCGGCAGTTCCACAGAAAACTCAGGAAAAACAGTTCTCTGGCCGGACTTCGAATGGAGCCTAAGCCAAAAAATGCAAATAGATAGGTATCAAAAACAACACAACAGTGGGACTATGTACACTAACCTGTTAGACCCCAAGCCTGTTTTTCATGTTTCTGGCTTGAAAATGACATTCCCAGAACAAATGACCATATCTTCCCTTCTAAAAGGGTTAAATTAATAATCTTTTTTCTCAATGTAATGATAAACCTGTGAGTTGGATGTAGAAAAGTCAGAATCAATATAGATGTTTTTTTATTTGAAAGAAAATTCAGATTGAACATGGTAAAAAACTGTAAATTATAGTATCCGTCCAAAAAATATTGTGTACTTATAGTGAAACCTAACCTTGGATGATGGGTTAGTAGACTAAAAGCTTTAGGAATCCAAAGTACAACATATAATAAGTACCCTGTATCAAGATTGATGCAAAACAAGTGATAGTTTACCTTTTTAGAGACATTTAGAAAAAAAAAACTCTTTTGGGGTCATTTGGGTGGATTTTACCTATCTGTGGCCCCCCTTGCTCGATTTTGACATGTGACATCTCTTTCTGACCGTCAGAGCCAATAGAAAGTCCCACATAGTCCTTATTTGGTCATGTGTGTGTTATACCGGCGCGTGTGCCAATATATGGGAACAGCAGCAGCAGGTGGCTACCATTAGCAGCTAACTTTTGGTCTCCGATTTTTACATAAATATGGAATTATGGACTATAAATGAAAAAAATGATTTTGCACATACTTTCTCAACCTATGGATTAACCGATGCAGCATCGTTTTTTCTCGTTTGAATGCCATTGAACACGTCTATTGATCAGATTGACAGCTACGGTGAGACGATCTCCCGTAAAAGCTCCGTTGCTTCCCCTGTTGCGAGTTTGTATCTTTCAGTGTTGAGGGTGGCACCATTAGATTCTGTGTCTTTACGATCATAAACGATGTGCAGAGCTAGGATAAGTAATAAGGGAGCTTGGAGTGATTTTCGGTGCGGTAATAGGCTAGCATGTTTAGCTCGGGGGTTATTCATTGGGTCAGTGTTAGCACATTTTTATTTTTTGAGTTTTTCCCCGTTATATGGATATAAAATATTCATAGTTTATTAAATATTAAGGTTCCTTAGACGTTGTTTCATGCAAATGACGCGATTTCGGGCCTGGGCACGGGTCCGTGGGGCTTAAGAGGCTAATGGCTACTATATTCACACAATTAGCATTTCTGCAAAACCAACAGATGTTCACGTCTTTGATATGAAAAGTCTGAAATTGAGAACCCATTGGTAAAATAAATTACAAGGAATTTGTGTTGCAAATCTGCCAGCATTATTATTAATAATGCGTATGTGACCCGCTCTATCGAAATCAGTCGGAAGTCGCAACGGCTCATTTCAAAATAAACGTGGATTTGCGTACAAAAATAGTTTTTCGGGGTTCGGGTGTTTTGTTTGATTTTAAATAAACAAAGTCTTGGCTTTCAGAATATGAAACTTTTATTTCCAAAATCACACGATAAATACATTTGTGAAGCTTGTAAAGGGAAGATGACAGGCACCTCTCACTCGCCACTCCCCCTCCCTCTGGCTGAAATTATGAATGTAAGGCGTATAGTAATCATAGATAACACGGCAGGGTCCGTTACAGTTTGTTTTCATCTGATTTCAATACAAAAGAGTCTTGGCTTTCAGAATATTAAACTTGTTTCAAATTTGCAAATTCAGATGATAAATACAACTTTGAGGCTTGTAACGGCATAATTACAAGTGGAGAACGGAGTAACTTGACGTCACAGCAGGCATAACAACAGCCGGTGTTTCTCGTCAGTGTTGTCCCCGGGAAACAAACACAATACACACAAACGCAAAATTACACAAACACACACACACGTATACACACACACACTCGCGAGCTTCCCCCAGACCAGTAATCCAAACGAAAATATCTTCCCGAATGATGACTCGGTGACAGTCATTATATAATGTGACATATTTTGCTTAAAGGGGACCTATCATGCAAAATGCACTCTTGTACGTCTTTTATACATGAATGTGTCCCCGGTGTTCCAGGGAACTCACCAAGTGTCAGAAAATACAACCCTCTCTCTTTTCCTCCATACCCAAATCTCTAAAAAAGGGGCTGTAATGGATCTGATACAGACTGATCCAGATTTGAATTCTTTCCTACGTCACAAAAGGGGTGCTCCGCTTATTGGTCAATTCTCCACCTATCAGGGGAATGAGAGGTTGGGCCACGGCCGGCCATTGCGCCAGCCGTGGCCGTGGCGCTGGAGACGCTGTTGTACATATGCCAGGCCTGTAAGTGGCGCTGTAGTCTGCCACAAAAACAGCGAAGATGACTTCCCGTGCATGGTTGCCATGGTTGCCCTTCTGTTTATTCTTCACTGTGGCTCTTTTTCTCCCTCTGGTAGCGTCGACCATTTTTCCAGACTCTGAGATAGTAAAGAAAATGTCATGTGGTCGTACAAAAGCAGCATCCATAATAACAGATGTGCTTGCCCCTGCCTCTGTGGAGAGTTGTTTGACAGAGTTAAAGACACCAGTGGTTCAAGGTGACAACATAGCCCACACACTGTGGGGGGGCCCACCTGTTGTTGCTGTGATCGCACAAAACTGAAAGCTATTTTATTTTATGTATTATTATGTTTTTGTTCCCTCCTGCCCAGTTTTGATTTGTACTTATGGATTTATTTTATCTATTAATTTAGGTTGTGCCTACTTTTACAGGTAATACACTAGTTGAATTAGGAAGATCATTTCTAAACACTTGAAGTGAATAATGCCTGCTGCCTTGGTTAGCCTTAGTTTACTTTTCTTTATTAAGATACTAAATTGTTACTGCATTTTGACTTCACTTTCTGTCATTGGTTATTGGATGCTGTTGAATAAACCTGATGAAACAGAATAGAAATAGAGACATTTGGTTTGTTTGGACCAGGTCACCCTATGCACATTATCCTGCTTATTACATGGCCACATTATCAACAAAGTAACGATATGACTCCCAATATTAATTGAAATGCTTTTATGGATTTAGAAAATGATGTTATTGATTTAAAAAATAGTTGTATGTATTGATTTAAATTGACATGCATCCGCTAAGAAAAATAGTCCGTTGTTACTGTTTGAACAGTAAACGTTGCTACGTTTGAACTAATGTAGCAACGTCAGGAACTGCTTCGATAGCGTTTTTGAGGAGCTTTTTGATTACAGATTTGAAAACATCGCTGCTTCCTTTAAAAGTAGCACAATTTATTATGTCAAACCTTGAAAAGTATCTAGATATCCCTGCCCTAATGCCAAAGTAACTGGCAACTGAATATGTGTCGCCGTCTGATGTCTACTGTATGTCTGGACCGCTGCGTAAAAAGGAGGGTTTCTGCCCCGTTACTTCTCTTCTCTATAAGAATGAAACACGGAGGACGGAGATCTCTTTTTCTCCCCCTCTTCTCCCCTCAGCAGCTGATCTCAAAGCACGCTCCCCTCCTGCAGGGGGGCGTGGTCAGCTGCAGCTCACAGAATCAGCCCCCTGCAAAAACAGCGCTGGAAAGAGCATATAGAGCGAAATGAGGCATGGCTAAAATGCAGGATCGGTTTGGATAAAAAAAAAACTATATTTATATACTTTATATGTATGGCCCTACAATATATTGTTCAAATATAGCATGATAGGTCACCTTTAATATTTGGAGTACAAAAACAATCCTGTTATCATTAGAAAGCTAGGAATCTCCTCTTTCCAACAGTGTATACAACTCAAAATCTGTCTTCGGGTAAATGCGACTGATTTCGATGGAGCAGGTCACATATGTGCCGTTCTATATTGAAACACTTGATGGGTATGGCAACAATGGTTAAGGAAAGGGGCTTAGCAAAGGGTCAAATTACTTTATAAATCTGTTGTGTGAAGTGTGACGTTTGAAGTATGAAATGTGGCATTTGAAGTGCATTTGAACAGAAACAACTGTGCTCTTTTTAATGTATTTCTTCCATTTATGTCAACATCAGTTAAAGCAGGGTCAGTGCTTAAAGGCATCAGTAAAACTCTTATGGCGCATTTCCACTGCAGCGCGTAGCACGGTTTAAGCGTGCCGTGCCAAACCCGGCCCGTTCTTTGTTGCGTTTCCACTAGGGGTAGTTCCGTCTAACGGGTACTTTTTCACAGTTTTTCTGGCCCTCCAAAATCGTGGTTCTTTCCAGGCCAACAACCGGGCTGAACTGCTGAACTAGTGAGAGAATCACTGGCAAGGGGGCTACAACTACAACAAAATGAACATATTTTACTTTGATTTAATTGTAATACACGTTTCAAAATGATGCCGTAACAACATACTGATACCGGTTAGTAAGAACCATGACACACTGCGTTACTATAGTTACTGCCCCAGTACTAAACTGTAATGGTAACGCAGCATAAAGTGAGCCTGGCCTACCAAGGCCTAACTGTACGAGGCCCTGCAGTGGAAATGTGCCATTAGATCTCTGTACACACTGAAAGGGGATGACTGCTGCAAAAAGCTATGTATTCCACCATATATTCTGTCATTGTGCCAACCAACTAAGCAAACACAACTTGATAACCTGCCCACAGTGTCAATAACCTGGAATTGATCCCATATTTGCAGTGCACGAGGTCTCTTGTTTGCCATAGGCCAGGTTGATTGAACTGGCAGGGTTTGTCATTTGTCTGATGGGGTGAAGAGTGAGAAAGTGAGATCCAGATCTATTTCTGGATCAAAGCTATGCCAGGAAGCACACAAGGTGGCATTTGTCCTCAGTGTCAAACTACCTTGTATCTTGGATGGGACCCTGTATCTCTTATTAAAGGATTTCATGAAAGACGTAATCATCCAGCATTTCACAACAGTGCATGCAGCCTGTTGCAGTTGCTCCTGCAAAATATGTTGGACATCCTTCCTCTTCCTGTGCCTCAGACAATGTGCCTTATACGCCAAGCCCATGTGGCTACTATAACTTTTATTGCACACTTTAACTTCAGCTTATGTTTATATAAATGTGTTCTTCCATTCTCTTAGAAGATGTAGTTACATTCACAAGGTTGAAGAAACAATAATTGCATGTTTTTCGTACCTATAAAAGCAAAAGATGTGTTGTGAAAGCTTGTTGAATAGAGATAAATTAGATCTATTGATCTCCAGGGCAATTCTGTAGCCATATACCTTTCCCAGACAATGACAAACTCGTAGCACCACGTAAAAACTGCCATTAAGAAAGCAATACATCAGAAATAAGGAGGGGAAAATTACTGAAGGATGAAGAGAAAGATGTATGAGTGGAAATTCAGGATGATGAAAGGGGGATGTTAGTGAAGCCTGACAAGACCAGGCAGGACACACAACTAATACAACTACAGATACAGCAGGAATACAAATAAAACCAAAGGAAAAGGCACCTCATAGATTAAAGATACACTCCATATGGAGAACTTTATTCAAATCTCTACTCTCACCACATCCTCCTACAAGAAGAGCCCTTATCTGTGTTCACTCATAACAATGTACAGAATATAAATCTATACTCCTCGCTCTATCCCGGCTGCCTACTGTATGATAAAGCAGCTCACTCCATGGCAGAGCCGCTTGTGAAGCACAGTTTGCTCCGAGGCTGTCGGGCATTGGCCACGGTAACATGGATACTGACAGGAAGAGGAATATATTGCTTCAGTTAAGAGAGTTTTGCCTGATCCCTCCGCGTTGGTCATTTAAGGCGAGACACGGCAGGCAAAAACATCGTTTTTCATGCACTGGTCAATTTTGAGATTTTGTGCTATTTTGATTCCATAACATGTTTTCTTTCAGGCTTTTGGAAGGAAAACGTACAAAATACACATTTAAGTGTTTATTTTACTGTAGTTTGTCTATTTGCGTCTGTAGATATCTCCTAAATTCACCAAAAGTTAGCAATCTAACGTAACATAAAGTACCGCGACCGCTGTTTGGACCATGTCATCAGAGGTATCGTTGGAAAGCTCCGTCTCTCCTGCACAATCTCATCGGATCCAAATATGGTCATTTCCTTTGTATCAGCAACCAATCGTGAAAGTACAAAGGGGTCTTAAACCAAGAAACGAAATCTCATTGGCTGGTGTCATTTTCTGACAACGTGATTCGTTCAGATGCGTCACGTGGTGTGCTAAATCACTTCCTGGTTAGCTTTCCGCTAGAAATTCAAATCTCAAAATGACAAAAGAACGGCGAAAAAAACTTTCACAGAGAAGACGACAACAATTGTCACTTGCACGAAGCAAGGTTATACAAAAAACAAATGACACTGATCATGAAATACCTTCACGGATTGCTTCGAGGCGCAAGCTGTCATACAAAGAACAGGAGGGTTTAGCTAGCGCTACACTGCAATCTTTAAAGGTCGTTTTCTCAAAATGAGTTTTTTCTCCTACTCTGAGTTCGAAATCTCCACTTCAGTTGCACGTACATACACCAAACCTTCCAGTTATATTGCTATCAATATTATGAAGGCTTTTACAGAAGGGTTTGTTTATATATCATTCATAGCCTGAATTATATAACATTTTATACCTAAAAACATGGCGAAAATGGATATTTTAGGGCTGTTGACAGTATTTTCTGATTTATGGAGTGATAAAAAGAGATATCCAAAATCCCTTCTGTAAAAGCCTTAGATACTAATATGACTACAAAATGAAACAATAATTTTGAACCTGGCTTTATCCAAAGTTGAGATTTCGATTCCTGAAATGTGTTCAAATATGCACATATTTAATGAGATAACGGATAATTTGCATATTTAAACATGCTATTTCAGAAAACTTGTAATACAAAAGACAATTGCCGTATTGTCAGTAATTAACTGGAGAAATTTCTAGCTGATATCTTTAAGTTAAAAAAAATACCCTATTCACCTGGGGTGTCTCGCCTTAATGGAGAATTGTGATGAAAATGGTTAATAACACATGTAAACAATCTTAGGTTAGCTTTAAATATTCATGTTGGAGGGTTAGGATTTAGGATATTGGTTCTACTCAAGCTGAAGTCGGACCTTTTAAACATTTCACTATGGCCTTATTACATAGGCGACTAACTTATATTTGACAAAAGATGAAGCCTGGATGTCGTTTTATAAGTGCAAAGAGGCAATGAAAGTAGGTACTTTTACATTACTCTATACGATACAAGCGATACACTTAATTGTCCCCATCATACTTGCCAACCTTGAGACCTCAGAAATCGGGAGCATTTCAAAACCGGGGGGGGGGGGGGGCTGCCAGCGGATCGCCGGAGCTGTAGATTAACATTAACATGCTTATTAGGAAATAAGCATAGGTTTACAGGAAAGGAGTGAGCAGAGGGGTCGAGTTGTCGATTCTTGTTTTTTGTGACTATCTGCCTCACCCTCTCAGACTTTCAGTTGCGCACGCTACTAAAGAGACGCGCTACCATGGAAACCAAACAATGGTGTGGCTGTATTAAAGTCCGAGTGGAAACAGTCCTGAGTAAATCTGATTTTGCCAGAAATCGGGAGAAATGAGGGAGAAATATGACCCCGGGAGGAAACCGGGAGAGGGCAATGAAATCGGGAGTCTCCCGCGAAAATCGGGAGGGTTGGCAAGTATGGTCCCCATAGGGAAATTTTTCCTGCAGTACTACAGAATATAAAACTCATACTAAGGGCAGCTGTGGCTCAGGGGATAATAGAGTCTACCAACTTGAGGGTCAGTGGTACGATCCTCTTTCTCTGCAGTCAACTTGTCGAGGTGTCTGCGGGCAAGATACTAAACCCCAAATGTAAGTAGCTCTGGGTAAAGCATAAACTAGACAACATGTAATAGTAAAAAAAAAAAGAAGAAAGCAAGCCAGCATCTTAACAACAAATGGTTTTTATACACACACACACACCCTGTTTTACCCATTGCTTATACACACCTACTGGCATGGGCGTCGCAACCATTATATGAGGGTAGGACAAGTCCCCCCCACCTTTTAAAATGATTAGTTTAGACCCCCCCACTTTTACCATGTGGAAAGTCTGTGCATCGGTCTATCCACTCGCCGCTCTTTGTAGAGCGCTGTGTCAGTGCTTCTTTATCAAATCCATTCCACTTGCTTATTGAGAGAAGAATGCCCAAATCAATGAAACTCCGTACCATGTTTTCACTCCTACTGTGTACCAAGGCAGATTCTCAGAGCCGTACACATGAGCTGTACACATGCTGCGTTTTTTGCGTAGCTGTGTCTTTAGTTGTGAGCCCAGTGGCGATCTGTTCATCTATCATATGATCATACAATAAAGCCATCGAAAAGAACAGGATACAGCATTAAAAGTTATTCTGGGTGTGTCATTCAAGCTCGGCTGTGTGTGTGGCATGAGCGCATTTTGTGTGAGCGAGCGAGAGAGAGAGCACACGAGAGAGCGCTAATGTACATAAGGAGTTGTTTCTACAACAAGGAGGAGGAGAGCTCTCTCCTGTCAGCTCAGGGAGGTAAAGGACTCTGAGTGTTTAGATAGTTAACTTTAGTCTAAGTTATCTCAGTGGGTCTCAAATGGTTTGGTCATCATTTATGTAAACAAGTATTTCCAAGGCACACTTTATATGATCATTATACAAAATAAGAGAATAACAGGTATGAAATAATTCCAACTCATAGGCCTACTATAGGACAGTAAAACAAAGATACAGTTTAAAAGGGGAGTGATTTGTAAAATATCCATAAAGGAAAAGTAAGTCTGTTTACAGTACTGTTTCACATGGGTGTTGTTGAGAGATGTATCCATAGATGTAGTCCCTAATTTTGCTCTCAAAATGCACCAGATTGATGCATTTAACTTCAACATTTAAAAAATAATCTTCACGGGGGAGCATGCCCCCGGACCCCCCTAGAGGATGTTAGGTCCACCACCTGCCCACACCCCCGTCAAATTGTCCCACCTACATTGAGGATGCTTCCTACGCCCATGCCTAATGGTAACGGCGACGTCCTACATAATTCCCAAGCTTTCACTTTAGATCCATAACTTCAATATCTCAGCCCCCTTCAGCCGCAAAACCCCCGCCTCAGTCAGAAGCTAACAGGGAAGATAATGAGTGTAATTACTCAGGAAGCAAAAGGAGTTCACCTCTTCAGCAAGGAGAAATTCAGTGTTGCTGTGTCAGTGGGAAAGTTCAATTCCCCACAGTGACAGGGCCACAGCCAACGTTGACTGTTTTGCTGACCCACACCACAGGAAAGTCACGAGCACACACGGGGGGTTGTAACTATCATAACAGCAGACTGAAGTTTATTAGTAAAGGGACAATTGAATGCCCAGCTGAACATAACCTGTCCTCACAGGTGCTTTGTCCCCGACTCTGACACTATTAACGCAGTATGCACTTTATAAATGTGTCAGAGTTTGTTATTTTTACCAGACTGCAGAATCTGGATGAGTGACAAAACCACTGTTGAACTGTCGAATGCTGAACCATTTATTTGTTGCTTTTAACTCAACTTGTAAAAGCTACAGGAAATTCAAAAATATCTAGCTTTTGAAAATTAAAAAGTAAAAATGTATGTTAAGTGTAAATATTAAGGGTTATAAGAAAGCATGGATTTTCAAACAACATGCTTTTATTCAAAGCAACTTGCATTGTCCTTTGTTGAGGCTAAAAGACTGACATCCTCCGAACAGTTTGATCGTAATTTGTATCCCAGCTTCTGTGGCTTAATTCTATTCCTAAATGTTATAATCCACTAAAGTTGGTTACGATACAAGATTCATATATCCTCTTCGACACTACAGTGACTATGAGCAAAATGGTAGGGACAATTTAGTGACCTCTCGTTTGTTTGAGAGAAGAAAGGGAGACACACCTGCACTGTAAAAACGGTTCCGATGGTGAAGTCAATAAAACTCTATTTTCTAATGTAATTTATTTTCAATGTGCGTTTAAATAAGTAACAATGAGAACATGTTTTAAGAACTCATTAATTTATAAATTAATAGTCACATTTTCTGAACTTTCTTATAAATACATTTTGGAAAACCTCATAAAAATGCTTTTGTCAACGCCACGGTCATGACACGCCCTCAAACGAGAATACCGGGGTGTGAGACTTCCGGTTCCTCTTTAAAGCGATTCTGCGGCAGCTGTACATGTGCTTGCTTCTGAACTACTTCAAATCATCGTAAAACAAGTAAGCATACCACCTGAGTTATTAATTACTGCTTTTTAACTAGCAAGTGTTATTTGCTTTTCTTGTATTCACTGTTTCGAACGGAACATCGACATTTGAATGCATGCCAGCGCCAATTTGCTGTTAAAGATAGACTCAGCCCTGTCATGCACATGTAGTCTATTTTTTCGCACAAATGGTGTTGGGCAAAGTTTGCATCAAGTGCCTACCGATACAATTCTGTTAAAAGTGGTTAAGTTAAAACTCTTAACTTAAAAGCACGTATTAAGAATCAACTGCGCAAACTGTTCCCCTGTGCCGCTCTAAGCGTTGGCCGTCATGTGGCCGCGGGGCTCAGAGGCTCTGCTGCCGAGCATTTTGTGCGGTAAGAAACCTCCGCTAAAACTATTCCCTACTACAAGGGTTATGTAAGAGCAAGTTACTAATGCGCCTATTTGATATTAATTCCTCTGTATGTATTTCACCGTTTGTTTTACTGTGAGCAATTTTTGATCTTTCTACAATCTAGATGTGTACCCAATTTAAACTCATAGTCTGCAGTTACAGCATTTGTTATTATTCAATATGAAGTGCAAACTATGTATTATTTTTCATGCTTATGCAACACTATAGATGCAAATGTTTGAATCTGCAGGAGAGTTACGCAGCGTCCACACAGCGGCTTTGGAAAAAGCTTGCCGGCAGGCGTGTCTGAAGCTCGACCAACAACCAATCACATGAATCTCCCGCCCCTGACACACAAGCAGCGGTTTGATTGACTAGAGCTTGTACTGGCATATGATTTGATTGGCTGACGCTTCCACTGAAAGCTTCAGAAGCTTCCAAAGTTGAACATTGCTCAACTTTTGCAGTCTGAAACGCCAGGAAAGCTCCACTCTGCTTCCCACAATGCAGTTCGGCGAAAAGTGACGTCACCCCATTCAAAGTGAATGGGCACGGCCTGTCCTAGTGTGGACAGGCCGTTAACTCTCAGTAGCCAGTTCCGGAGGTGACTTCAGTTACGGCCCGTCCACACAGCAGCGTGCGTTGTATCTTTGTGGTGGGCGTGGCTGAAGCTTGGGAGCAACGTGACCAACAACCAATCACATGAATCTCCCGCCCCGGACATACAAAGCAAAAAAGCCCGCTAGCCCGCTAGCCTGCTAGCCTGCAGCAGAAGCAGGGAGAAAAGAGAGGGGGGAAAAAAGAGTT
>CALSBZ010045045.1:276721-296932 GCA_943591055.1 Gobionotothen gibberifrons | reverse complement strand
CCCCCCCCCCCCCCCCCCCCCCTCCCTGTGAGCAAACACTCACAGCCGAAGTAAAAACAATAAGTGTGGTTTGATATTGAGTAAGAAAAAGGTTTATAACGCTGTGAGAATGGGTCTGCGGAGAGCATTTCTCCGCGATCCCAACTCGTCTATTACCAGCATTCAGGGAGCTCTATGCAAGTCAATGGGGACTCCCTGTTAGTCAGTTCTTCCTGTTTGTCTAGAAGTCTTCTTAGCAGGGCTCAACCCAGTCTCAAAAAAACACGTGTAATAACTACGTTGGTCCACAACGTAGGACGTAGTATTTCTACAAAAACGGCTCTGAAATTGTAAGATCCCTACGTTTTTTTTCACCATTCATTCCAATGGCTGGCGTCTATGTCACGTGATCTTCACATTTCTCCCTGCAGAAAAAAAAAAAATGGCCGAACGTCGTTTTATTCTCAGTGTAAAATGCCTATTTTATAGTTAGTTTGGCCATTAAAATGCATTTTGATGTCATTTGATGCGAGAAATATGAGTTGTTATTTCAGATTATGTGTGCAGTGGATGTACATGATCTTCAGTTTGCTAGTTATTATGAAGATTACTTCAGGAAATTGTGTCTACAACCTTTTCATTGTTACCAAGGTGGTTGCTAGGGACGCTGCCATCGATATTATTTCTCTTATGTTCTCTTATTGTCATCTACAATTGTGGCATAGATACGTTATTTTCCCCTGTGCAATTCCAGTCTCACATCTCACATCACATCGTCATAAACAAATACCGGAAACAGACCGAAAACACTTTATTCCGAGTGTGCTTGCTTTTCTCTTTGGAGCTCATCACATAACGGCATTGTAATACACGGTTCGGCTGCATTAAATATTACATATCTGCCGTAGTTCTCTATTTATAGAGCCCTGATGAGAAGACTTCTAGACAAACATGAGGAACTGCCGCCAACACTGAAAACGTGACGTGGATCATAAATATATCAACAATTAAACAACATCTTACATTTCTTTTCACACAATACGTCTCCTTGCAGTATCAATACTAATTCGGCTGACTTTTATATTTGATCCAATTGGTAGATAGGCTGTATTTACATCATAAACGTGCACAGCTGGAACACCTAGTGGTTAAAGCATGTTATTGAATTTCATTGTATTATTAGATATTAATAGGATCCCTATAAAGTATATTCATTACTCGTTATTCTCTACTAATAGTTAATTAAAGACTGTATATAGTGACTATTTTGCACATCCCTTTCAAGATTTCAAGATTTTCTAAGGTATATTGACATATCATATACACAAATGGTGTAGTTATGCAATGAATGAAAAACTTGGGTCGCAGGTTCCTCAACAGTGCATTTGTGTATACCTCCAGCAATGTTAACTATGTTGAAGCACTTATTTTAACTGATATTATACATATGTATTATACTCTTATAAGATGTATGTAGATAGTATAATAAATGTGCAGAATATGACAGTTTAATGGTGGAGGTATACACAAATATAATAATAATAATAATGCATTTATTTTATATTATATTATTATTATTATTATATATATATATAATATTGATAGTAATGCACTGTTGAGGAACCTGCAACCCAAGTTTTTCATCTCCGGCCTTGTCAGGTATTGAACAATCAATAAATAAAGAACACAGAATTATTATAAATAAATATAAAACACAGAATTTGTGTGATTATACTAAATGATTTACAAATAAACACCACTGCATATTTACAACTATTACACATGCTGATGTAACGCAAATGTTTCCAACTTGGGATCAATAAAGTATATCTTATCGTAAGATGATCGATGGCTACTGCCATATTTGCAAAAGTTGCCTCTGAACCTTGACAAGTGCATGTTTCAGGCTTATCAATGAACAACAGGAGGGGTCACAGACATAAGACCAGCTGTTAAATAAAGCTCTTCTGACCTTAGCTGTCATGTGGGTATATATTAATGCTGCCCATTATGGGCACAAGCAATTTTCACTCATGTATTAATTATATGTTTTAAATTTGAGTGTTTCCTATCCCCTAAACCTCCAGGGATGTACACAGTTTAATACTGGCAACTTCTTATTATGGGAAATACGAAAACGTCTTTTAAAACTACAACTCCCAGTAGAGACGTGCCATAGAATAGAACATGTTGCGAAACACACAATAGCCAGCGTGTGTAGTTCTGGGGACGGGGCGGGGTGGACCCGTTCAAATCCAGTTTTGGACAGTCTGCCGTGGTTCCATCCCATTTCAAGTGCTGTTCAACGCTCGGCGTAACCCTCGGAGCACACTCTCCAATCACAGAGCTTGAGGACTATCACGGGGTTTGTCCTTTGTCAAGCGAAGCGGAGAGAATGCTTACTTCCGGGTGTAATATTCTGTAAAGCAAATGAGCTGCTCCGACCCTCGGTCCTGACGGACTCCAACTTGTGTTTATTAATCAAACAAATAAATAAACACAAGGATAATTATGTGTTATCGTTGACGGGGAAGGGGGTAGCAATAAAGATAACACCATTAAACAGTTACACAACATAACAGAAATAATATCGATAGCAGCGTCCCTAGCAACCACCTTGGTAACAATGAAAACGTTGTATAGACACAATTTCCTGAAGTAATCTTCGTAATAACTAGCAAATTAAAGATCATGTACATCCACTGCACACATAATCTGAAATAACAACTCATATTTCTCGCATCAAATGACATCAAAACGCATTTTAATGGCCAAACTAACCTTAAAATAGGCATTTTACACCGAAAATAAAACGAAGTTCGGCCATGTTTTATTTTTCTGCAGGGAGAAATGTGAAGATCACGTGACAAAGACGCCAGCCATTGGAATGAATGGTGAAAAAAAACGTAGGGATCTTACAATTTCAGAGGCGTTTTTGTAGAAATACTACGTCCTACGTTGTGGACCAACGTAGTTATTACACGTTTTTTTGTGAGACTGGGTTGGCAGGGCTCTATAAATAGAGAACTACGGCAGATATGTAATATTTAATGCAGCCGAACCGTGTATTACAATGCCGTTATGTGATGACTTTCAAAGAGAAAAGCAAGCACACTCGGAATAAAGCATTATTTTATTTTTAAAAAATGTTTTCAGATTTCACATCGCATAAACACCAAATCCCAGCGTGCATTGCGGCTAAACCATCCAATCATCGAGCTGAGGATCTTGCCTACGTCTGTTTCCGGTTTAGTTTATGACGGATGTATTTTGTTATACACACATTCCTTCACATTTACATTTACATTTACATTAAAGTATTTCGTGAGGCCTTCTAACTGTTTTTATATAACTACGGTTGTAGTTGAAGAGTTTGTAAATGAACATGAACCGAAGCTGTTGCCTGGCAACACAATCGCACAACGTCACGTCCGTTAATTCCACATCCACACGCATGGATTAACATCGATTTAATACATTAATGTAGCCTTTGTTTCTGCTAAAAGAGGTGTCCACCAGCTGGGGCAACAAGAAAATCGGCGTAATCGAGTGTGACTATTAAAAAATAAATCATTATTATATTAATATTGACAATAACAACCGACCGCCGGGGTAGTATTTGCTTGGCATTTCCGGGTATTTCTCCACTGGTTAACATGGGTTAACAATACCGCGTAACTGCCACGGTTGAAGGAACGACATTGTGACATCTTCACGTCTCCCAGCATGGTAAATCGTCACATGTTCACGTCTTGCCGTGATACCGGGTTGGTTCTGCTGCATGGTTTCTATAGGAAGCCCTTGAGCATCACAAGAAAGGGACAAATGTGCATGAAGGAGCATTATGTATATATCTTATCTATATTACATCCATTGGATTTTGTTTATGCTCGCACCTGTTTGTTCGTTTTGTGGCTTCCAACAACCTGCCTGTGCCAATGTGTGTGTGAGGCGCATCGGAGGTAGTTTGTATGCAGAGCAGACGGTGCAGTTCAATTTGGGTCATTTTAACCTGAAATTGCCTCCATTTTGGGCTGCTCGGATGTTATCTTTTAAATATGGAATATTATAAGACAAATCTGTTATTGTGTGTTAAAATGTTTGTGAATTTGCACCAAGAGGAACTGATGGTTAGGGGTCCACTGACTGTAATTACTGTAATGAATCAAACCATTGCCTTACTATGCTTCCCTCTATGCAGCTCAAAGATGTTTAAAAAAATAATAATTACAAAATCATATATATCCAACTCAAATTATGTATGTGCTTCAATACAATCCCCATATAACACACTACAGGAAGGGGAATACCTAAAAAGGCATAATAGGGCCTCTTTAAAATCTTTCCCCAGAGAGACATAAGAACAAAAACATTTAAAATAACTGCACAGTGAGAGGAATTAAAAACAGTTAACATAACATCGGATAATAATGCTTTTAAATCGTCACGAGGGAATGCAAGACTCTTGTTGGAGGGCAGTTTGCAGTTTTGATCTTTTCAAAAGTACATTAGTGCATACATGAGGGATACCTGAGATTAAGTAGTTACTGGATTGTGTGCTCTAGATTTAAATGAGAGCAGAGATTTTAGGCAGTTAAGACATTTCAACAGAAGAGCTTTACAAAATAATGTAATTATATGGTTTTGTCTTTTGACTGAGGTCAATCTGATCCGTGTAATTTGTGATTAACAGGGTTTAACAGCTGAAGTGGGTTTTCCCCTTAGGGATTAATAAAGGGTCATCTTCTTATGCGACGCATGGGTCCAATGCTTTAAACCTGACTTGTATTTTGTCTACAGTATATGCCCAAAAGTGTTGAAGGTGTTCTCAAATAGTTTACCCTCTCTGCCAGAGGTAACAATGTGTCAGTCAATATGCAATGTCTCCCTGATGGGTGAAGAGTAGGAAGGTCAAGAAAGAGATTGATGGAAATCAATTGTCATTCCTCTATCCTCCTTATTTCTTCACAGGACACAGGACTTGCATTTCAGAAAAAAAAGGGGGATTACAGATTGAACTTTAGAAGGTGTTGCTTTAGTCACCTTATGCTTAGCAGCTCTAGGGCGCTTCCACATCGCAGAATTATGTCTAAACACTTCCGGCCAAAGCGTAGTTGCTATACATTTGCTATAATAGTTGTCAACTTTTACTTGCCAAGCTGTATGAGAATTACTGTCACTGCCTGAACGGTAGACACAGGTCCGCACTGCAACTCTAACGATATGATGTTATTTATACTTCCAATTATACGAGAGCCACCAATTAGCCGAAAGCTAGTGAGGAAAGCAAACATTTGCTAGCTAGCTTGTTGGATAGGTAGCTAAGGTAATCTGGCTAACTAAATAGATAGGGAATGTTGATTTACAGTTAAATGTACAGATTGGTGGTGCTTTTCATAGCTCCTTTAACATGAGACTACAGAGGAAAGAAAGGTTCCTGGCCATTGTCAAATGTCATCCTGCCAGTCACTAACAGAGGAAGGATGTGTTTCTGTTAAACCATTGTATGTTACCACCATGTGTTGAATACAATTGTTAACAATGTTGCTAGTGCTTAAGCTTATCAAAGGAAAAAAGCGTCTGAACCAGCAGTTGGAAAAGGGGCGGGGCTACATAAGGTGGCTACTTGTACAGTAAAACAATCTTTAGCCACAAATACCCTTGATTATTTCAGCTATTTAACAGTAGATTTGCACAGAAATTTACTTTTCACTTTCCAATAGCTACAAATAAATATCAATTTGTCTGCAATTTTGCACAGGATACATTGAGCAATTATTATTTTGTTTGAGCCAAAAAACAATAGATGAACTGTAATTTATTTTGAAGTCTGCAGGCAAACGTACATCGATATAACAATATATTTCAGATGAAGTATTGCATATTTCATGCACAGAGTTACATCATCCGCACCTTCACACAGCGCTTGTTGAATTACATTTTCTAATTTTAGCACTCATGTCCAGCCATGCTCAGTATCCCCTCGAATAGCTCTAATGCCGTAGCTTAAGTTTGTAATTATCCACATGGAAAGGTTATTGGACTGGCTCCTGCGAGTTAGCAGGCCTCTTTGCTTGGACTACGAATGTCGATCTCACATCGGCAAACATGTCGAATTAAAATATGATATTGGTTTGGGGATTTCACAGGATGGTGCCCTTGTAATCTAAGTCTGCCTGAGGGTTTCCTATCAACCTCAGTGTTGAATTAATGTATGGCGATGAGGGTGGTAATTACTTTTCTGTGTAATCTGGGATATTGCCTCAGCGCAGGTTTCTTATAATACCACAGCATTTTCATTGTTCTTGTTGGATGATATGATACCATGGAGAGATGGGCAAATTAAGGTTCTGCATATCTGATTTAAAAAATGTTTTTAGGTATTATGAATGTTGAATTTAAGTTATCAGATTCTCTCTTTATAAGTATTGTTACAAATATAACATAATATATATTTGTAGAACATTTTAACATAAATAAAATGAATATTGCTATCAATCAAATACATATGGACTTTGTTTACTGGTGTATCATGAGTTCAGGTATTTAGCAGCACCCCTTAAATTCTGTGTCAGAAATTACATGAACATTTGCAAAACTCATCAACAGCGATGGTGATTTATGATAGGCAGGGGTTTACTGTTAAACTGTATAATTATGTATTTATATTACATTACATTACATGTTACACGCTTTTATCCAAAGCTACATCCAGGGACACAACGACATGCTGTGGGGTTTGAACCTGTGCTCCCCTGATCCGAACACCAACGCACTAGTCCACTGCGCCACACACCTCCTCCTATATCTTATATTGCAACATACACACACCTTTTAAAATGTCCACATCTTTAAAATCTCATTTTCAAATGACCCGTTGCTTGCAATCTTTGGAAAGAAAAGTGAAAAAGGTCTTCACTTTAGGAGTTTTTCAGAAATCAGTAGTTTTCCCAATAAACTCTCAGTTTGTCAATGCCTGTGTGAACATGTGTGCGTGTATAGGTGTGTTACATAGCATTACTTGCTACATGTTCTAGCTGCCTTGCTACCTTGTCTGTTTGTACCAGAGGTGGGAGTAAGTCCTACATGTGCAAGTCATGAGCAAGTCTCAAGTCTTGACCTACAAGTATCAAGCAAGTCCCAAGTCACTGTGGTGAGAGTCAAGCAAGTCAAGTCAAGTCATTGCTCAGGTCAAGCAAGTCAAGTCAAGTCACGCAAAATTCTGATGAATAAGCCCAGTTTCAGCATTTAAATCAGTTAAAAGACAGTGGTTATGAAAATGGATTCAACCCACACTATGATCTTCATTACATACACAGTTAATCATTTGAAATCTAATTTAGACAGATGACAATCATATTAGATTCATATTAACCCTAGAACTGCAGACAATATAGCTAGGACTCAATCAAAAAGTCTGTTCAAAAAGGCAGAATTCCAGGTAAGAAAATCATATATGGCATTTGCCATTACACATATTTAATTTAAATGTATGTCAACACTAGAACCGCCAACAGCATCAGCACCTACATACAGTAGATATCATTTTCAAATCATTTAATTTGTTCCTCTTCATAATTTCCTTATAAACTAAGTAGGACGATTTAAAACTCAGGTAAGTCGGTTAATTTAGAAATTGCTTCAGTTTATCATCATTACAGATCAAAAAGTTCAGATTCATTTTACAATAAATCAAGGAATGATGCACTTCTACAAACAAAAACAACATAACTAAAACATTTAAACAAACTACTAAAAGGAGATGAACTATAGGTTACTTACGTAACCCCAGTTCTCAGAGTAACATGAAGTGAGATGTCTCACTATGGGATGCGCCTCAACGCGTATGCAAACAGAAGCATCAATCTCATTACGCCAATCCTGATTGGCTGGTGATCTTGACGTCTACGTCAGGGAATCCACCCACCCTTTAAGTAGCTTGCGCTACGTCGCAGCGTCATTCAAAATAAGCACATCTTCTCACTTCGCCTTAGCAAGAAGGGCCGTCTGGTGAGACATCTCACTTCATGTTACTGAGAACTGGGGTTACGCAAGTAACCTATAGTTCTCATTCATAACACTCAGTTCGATGTCTCACTATGGGATATTGAAACTCCTGTATTGCTAGACATGCTTATCTCGAAAATCACCAAAACAACCAGAACTTAACAGGTAGAACCCTGGCCCAACACGGGGCCCAGCACTGCGCGGGCCACACTTGGAGCAGAGACATCCAGCCTGTAAAAGCGGACAAAAGTGAACGGTGAGGACCAGCTTGCTGCTGCATAAATGTCTTGGATGGAAACACCCTTGAACAAAGCCCAGGATGTAGCCAGTCCACGAGTAGAATGAGCACGCAGGTCCGTTGGTGCCTGCAAACCCTGACTCGTATAAGCCAGAGCAATCGCTTCCACAATCCAGTGGAGAGCCGTTGCCTGGTAACGGGCTTGCCCTTATGAGGATTAGCCCAGGATACAAAGAGTTGGTCATTGCATCGAAACTCTTTTGACCTGTCCATATAGGTGCGTAAAGCACGGACTGGGCACAGCAAATTCGGCCGCTGTTCTTCAGAGGAACACAGCGGCGGCGGAAATGCCTCAAGGTCAATGGGGGTACATGAGCCAACCACCTTAGGTACAAAGGCAGGGTTGGGCTTCAGCAACACTCTTGTTTGCCCCGGGGCAAACTGAGTGCATGAAGGATGTACAGAGAGCGCATGAATGTCACTGACTCGCTTGGCAGATGCCAGAGCCAGTAACAACACTGTCTTCAGTGACAGGTGTTTCATGTCAGCTTCTTCCAGGGGTTCAAATGGAGGTCGAGTGAGCCCATCTAAAACCACTGCCAAGTCCCATTGGGGCACCAGTGACCTGGAAACAGGGAGGAGCCTGCGAGCCCCCTTCATAAAGCGGCAGACCAAGGGATGTTGGCGAGCCGTCTTTCCCTCAAAGCCCACATGGCGTGCAGCAATAGCAGCCAGATACACTTTGATCCTAGAAAAAGCTCTGTGCTTATCAATCAGGTCCTGTAGAAATTATAGAATCACCCCGACAGGACATTGAAAAGAGATGTGTCCCTTTTGAAGGCACCACTCCTCAAACACCCTCCACTTACAGTCGTAGAGGGACCTGGTGGAGGAAGCTCTTGCACTCTGAATAGTGTTTATCACCTTCCGAGGAAGCCCCACTGTATTCAGGTTATACCACTCACGGGCCAAGCCCATAGTGCCAAGCGCTCTGGGTGTGGGTGAAAAATCGTCCCCCCCGCCTGAGACAGTATGTCCCTGCGTAGTGCGAGCTGCCACAGCTGCCCGCACAGCAGCTGATATATCTCCGCCAGCCAGTACATTGCAGGCCAGTGAGGAGCTATTAGGATCAGTGTGTTTGGCGTTGTTCTCTCACTCTGGCCAGAGTTGGGGGTATCAGAGCCAGGGGTGGGAACACGTACAGAAGGACCGGAGGCCAAGCGTGCCGAGCGCGTCCACGCCTAACGGTGCATTTAAATCGCGCATTGAAAAGAACAGCTGACATTGAGCATTTTCTTTTGATGCGAACAGATCCACCGCGGCCCGGCCGTAACACACCCACAGCTGACTCACAATTATTAGAGTCCAGTCTGCATATAGTGGTACACCTCTGGACAGCAGATCTGCCCGAGGTTCATCACTCCTGGTACGTGCGTTGCTCTCAGAGAGAGGAGACGTCCGCAGCTCCATAAGATCAGTTTGCGTGCCAGCATGTGTAACTGGAGAGAGCGCAAACCCCCTTGACGGTTTATATATGATATTGTGGTCGTGTTGTCTGTCCTCACGAGGACATGATGTCCTCTGAGAAAAGGCAGAAAACGTTTCAGGGTGAGGAACACCGCTAAAAGCTCCAGATAATTTATGTGTGACCGTTGGAGGTCTCTGCTCCAGAGACCCCTCACAGGTCGACCTTCGTATATACCCCCCCAGCCCGTCAGACATGCGTCTGTGGTGACCACTTTCCGCGATAGGACAGCACCCATAGGCACGCCCCGCACTAGAAAAGTCGGGTGCAGCCAGTGGCGCAGTGCCATTACGCGTGACCATCACTCTCCGCGTGCCATGACGCGCGGTGTCCAGTCTGAGGGCAGCTACCCAGCACTGAAATTCCCTCATGTGTAAGCGTCCCAGTCGTACCACCAGGATGGCTGACGCCATGAGCCCCAGTAACCGCAGACATGATCTGAAGAGAACATATTTGGCTGGCTGGAAATGAGCGAGGCAAGCCCTGAAGGCTTTCACTCTCTCTGCTGACAAGCGGGCTGTACAGGGCACCGAATGTAGGCGTAGGCCCAGGAAGAGTACAGTCTGGGCTGGGGACAACATGCTCTTTTCTGTGTTTATTACGAAACCCAGGTCGAGCAGGTGTTTTACGAGGACATTCGTCTGCGTAATAGCCTCTTGCTCCGACTGTGCAAGAAGGAGCCAATCGTCCAAATAGGTTGCCAGGCGAATACCCTGTTGTCTTAACAGGGCTATCGCGGCTTCCGTACACCGTACAAACACTCGCGGGCTGAGAGACAGACCGAAGGGAAGTACTCTGTACTCGTAACAGACACCCTGAAAGGCGAACCTCAGATATTTCCTGTGTGGATAATATACTGGGATGTGGAAATACTCGTCTTTGAGGTCGACTGATGTGAACCAATCGTTTTGGCGCACGAGACGCAGCAGAGATGTGTGAGTGAGCATTCTGAATTTGTATCTTTTGAGATACTTGTTCAGAGCCCTCAAATCTAGTATAGGCCGAATTCCGTTCCCTCCCCGTTTGGGAACGAGGAAATATTTGGAATAAAAGCCGCTCTGACTCTGTTCGGAGGGTATTATAGATATAGCCTTCTTTTCTAGTAGCGAGAGAATCTCTTGCTCCAGAATATGGGCCGACTCTCCCCGGGCTTGCGAATGCCCGAAAAGTGAGGGGGGGTGACAGCGAATTGGAGTCGGTAAACCTGTGCTATTGTCTTGAAAACCCAAGCAGAATCTGTGAGCATCCTCCACTTTTCGCTTCTCAAAGCGAGTGGAGATGTCACTTCCCTGTCGTCTGCTCTCTGTGTCTTTATTTGTTGTGTTATGGGCCCCTCTAGTGTCTGAACACGGTGGTACCCCAGGTTGACAACCTCGGTCGACACTGCGCATGCGCGTGGCGTCCATCGTCCGCCTTCTGAGAGAGGCAGCAGCCACAGTGGAAAATGATTTATTGTGAAACAACAGTGATGACATGTGTTTGTGTGACTTGAACGAGCAGCGGAGCTTGCTGTCTTTGATGTTAAGTCCATTTCCCTCATGGCGCGAACTTGAGGATGACGTTCTGACATCACTCGAGGCGGCGGGAAGATGGGGGCATGGTTGCACCCCGGAAACACATGAGCATTTAACACTGGAACGTGTTCTGGAGCTGGAGAACAGGGAACTTCCAGCTCTTTTATCGAGGAGAGGAGAGGAGGCTGTCAGGCCGCTCTTTTCTTCTTCCTCGCCTGATGGCTGAAAGTCTGGGCCGGCTGTGCCTGAGCGGCTGCTGCCGGAACCGGAGACTTTCTTGGCCAGCTCGTCCTCACCTTGTGTCTGGGCTGGAGACCCGGGGCGGGCTGTGGCCTTTGCTGTTTCGGGATCTTGAAACGGGCAGGACGTGAGGCAGCCTGAGCGAAGGACTGCCGCGGGGCCGTTGAAGGCGGCGGCTGGACCCTTCGGGGAAGACAAAGCCGGAGAGCCTCATCCTCCTTCTTTTTGGATTCACACCGCTGTTGCATCGAGGCCAGAGCGGTGCCAAATATGCCCTCAGGAACAATAGGCATGTCCAAGACGTCCTCTTTTTCCCGGTCTGGAAGGTTCGTCAGGTTAAGCCACCTGGCTCTCTCCTGTACCACCGTGGCTTAGACTGCACAGCGCTGCATTCGGAGGCAAATGTCCGTGATCGCTGTGATTTCGTCCCACACGGCAGGCTCAGGTTTGTTCGTCATGTCCTCGCAGAGCTTCGCTTGGTAGGCGGTCAGCAGCGAGGAGACATTGAGCGCCCTGGCGGACAAAGCTGCGGCTTTATAGGCTCGTTCGGTCATTGCTGACTGGAAACGGTCTGCCTTTGCCGGCAGCGTGGGGTTCCTGCTCGGTGCCGAAGCCAGCCGCGGTTGGAGGTGGGCTGCCACCAGCGGCTCCATGGGCGGCATGCGGAGCAGGCCGAGCTTCTCCATGCCCTCAAAGTCCAAAGAGGAGGCACCCTGGATTGGGGCCTTGTTGCTGAAAGGGCGGTCTCTCTCCGATCCCGCGGCTACCGCCGTTGCTGAGCCCCAGTCTGGCACAGCGTGGGGCTCAACCTCGGCTGCAGTCGCCACCATGTCTCGATTGCCGGCCGGCGAATCAACAGACATGAAGGGGTCCTGTCCCGACAGGCTAGCTTGGCGCGCTAGCCGTCGGTGGAGGCTCTTGGTGGTGAAGCGGGCACAATGTCCGCACGAACCTGGGGCATCGATAGCCTCCTGGGCGTGTTCCAGCCCAAGGCAGGACGAGCAGACCTGGTGTGAGTCCGTGCTCGAAATCTTAAACCCGCGGCCACAGAGCCGAGTCTCCGAGCCTCCGTCTCCTCTGGTGTGAGGGAGAGAAGGGTCCATCCTCGTTTACCGGGGTGTCGGCGTGGAGGGACAAACTAGTAACAGGTATGTTATCGTTTGCAAGAAAAAATCAAAACCTTATCGTTATTCCGAAAGGAAAAACCGGCGGGCAGATTTTTTAGTATTAACTGGTGTGTTAATATCTTTTATCTCCGTCTCCTCTGGTGTGAGGGAGAGAAGAATCCGTCCTCGCTCACCGTGGTGTCGACGTGGAGGGATAAACTAGTAACAGGTACGTTACCGTTTGAAGAAATATCAAACCTTACCGTTATTCCGAAAGAAAAAACGGCGTGGCAGATTTCAATATTAACTGGTGTGTTAATATTTAATTCAATCTTCTTGCAAAGCAAAAGTAGCCGGCAAGTGCCCGTCGACCAAAAGTTAGCTTGTGGTTCAGTCTGTGGACAGTTAAACTAGCCCGGCTACTGATATTTTTGAGATGTGCTCCGAAGCGAGAAGAGGTGTTTGAATGACGCTGCGACGTAGCGCAAGCTACTTAAAGGGTGGGTGGATTCCCTGACGTAGACGTCAAGATCACCAGCCAATCAGGATTGGCGTAATGAGATTGATGCTTCTGTTTGGATACGCGTTGAGGCGCATCCCATAGTGAGACATCGAACAGAGTGTTATGAATGAGAACTACATTATTCAAAAGTTTACAGTAACTTCTGATAATAACACAGGGGAAATAAACGAGGCATCTCTTTTCCTCTCCCTCTCCTGACAGCCCGTCAGTATCAGGGTTAGTCAAAATGAATCCCTTGGCAGTTCTAGTGCTAATTTACCGTTTTGTCTTCTCTTTGCAATGCTTAATCGATTTGAAACCAAGTCTAACGTAGCTTAAACTTAACGTTAGCTTTCTAGCTAACACAACACATGCACGCACCTTTCTCTGTGGGTTTGTTTGAAGTGACGAATGAAGTTGGATGTTGTGGTGGTCGTGTCACTGATCTTTATGCTGCAGACCCTGCATACCGCTGTTCTCTTCTTATTACCGTCATCAACGAAATAATCCTTGAATCCAAACTTCACTATTTTTGGAGAAAAGCTAGCCGCTGCCATGTTAACTGAGACTCCTGCCTTCTAGTGGGTTGCCAGGTTTGCGCGCATGGCGCTATAATCACGTTTTTCGAAAAAACTAAACGTAATATCTCACTACAAAAACAAACGCAAATATTTAATTTTAAACAGTCAAGTCCTTTCAAGTCATCCATCTCAAGCTTAAGTCAAGTCTCAAGTCATGAATACCAAGTCAAAGTCAAGTCAAGTCTTTTATCAATGTTAGTCAAGCAAGTCTCAAGTAAAAAAATATGCGACAAGTCTGACTCGAGTCAAGTCATGTGACTCGAGTCCCCACCTCTGGTTTGTACTATACAAAAAAACTGTATTAGTGTGAAGTGTACTTACATGTTTTCACAATACATTTTTCAAAGCATAAAAAAGCTGTAGAATTTGTAAGTTATTTTCCAGATTTCTTAGTTCTTTCAAATCGATTTAGCTTTAGCTCCCTTTCCAAGCTGAACCTGAAATACACAATTGCAGCACTCATGCAATGTGAAGATTGGTGAGATATGACACACAACAACATTAGATCCATCTAATGCCACACTCTGCGAGCATTTGAGCTATTTCCGTGGAAGATTGGATTTTCACTGTTTATTCCTCGTAATGGAGTCATTTAGGTTCCTCAGATCAATCACACACGAACATTTACTCACTAACATGTTTACTGCTTATCAGCATCACCATTAAAATCCCATTTTCAAAGCTCCAACAATCTGCTAATCATATGAACGCTGATTAGATACCACATCATCAACACCTCAAGGATCGCCTGACGTTTATTCCTCGACATGTTCAATCACATCATCCTCTCACATTGTGCAAATGGATGGATGAAACCATTTTTTCTCAAACACATACACAGGCTTTAGCACCCGTGTTTGCATATTTACCTGCATGACAGATACATCTCATGCATATTCAGAAGTTATGGAGATCGGATTAGTGAATATGGAAAAAAAAAGCAGATTAAGAGAAAAGTGGTTGCTATTAGCATGGAGGCAGTAAGATAGAGAACTTCTACTCAAAGCTATATTTTTCAAAGCTTCCCTAACAATGTCTTCCTTTATCCTGGGAGGCCAAGCTTCATGGAAATGTTTTTCCTACCTCTACCCCATGTTTGTGAAATAACCTTTTAAAAGTATCTCTTTCTTGACAACAACAAAGCTCCAAACTGCATAAATTAAATGTTATGGGCCCATTGTTTTAGAGACCACTGATGTAACCATTAAAGCATTATTTCCGCATCATTTTAGATCCATCCAGTTTGCCACGTTATAAATAAATAAATACTGGTTGAGGCTCTGTGCAACATAACTTTCAGCTTTACCAAGGGAGAAAAAATACCAGTATCTCTTCTTTTGTAGCTCTATTTTTCCCTTCTTGATTGAAAATGCACATCTAAGATTGAGCACCGACTGTAGCTTCCAGTGTGTCTTCTTGGATGCGTTGATTTTTCAAAGTTCAATATGAATCAAAAATGTTCTGGCACAGGAGCTTTACAGAAGTCCTAGACATTTTTCTCCACTGTGATCATTTCTAATGCAGCAGCTGTATTAACAAAACGAAATGCTGGCAGCAATGAATACATCTTCATTGGGTATTTTATGGCTTTAACTGCCTGCTTATGGATTAAGGAGAATATTCATCTTGTCAAGCCACTGGCTATTGTTGTAAGCTCCTAAAAGAATCGCCTCTCATATCTGGTGGGAACTTTGAAGTTTCCGATCTCATAAAAACATATTTTTACATGGCATTGAACTGCGCTGCGAGTGAAACAATGGCTTACCCAAAGATTATTGACTAAAGCCGTTTTTTATGAAGGCTGATATAATCATAAAACCAAAGGATCAGCTCCTCACGCAAGAACTGGCTTATCAAGACTCTCATCACTTAAATGCGTACACAGGAGAGCGTTGGTGAAAACATAGGTGGGAGTTGGAGGGTTTGTCTCAAGATACCCCCACAGCAAGTCTCATTATACGCTTATGAGCTCCGAGCCCATTGGGAGACATGTATGTTGCTCTTTGAAGCTACCAGCGACACCTTCAAAGCTATGGCTCTCCTTTGAAGATTTCCCTTCCGTTTTCCTCCTCCAGATGACATCTCTTTATTCAGATGAGGGATTAAACTATGCCATTGCACATACATCACAGGATGTAGCCAGGTGATAGCTGGTTTTGACACTTTGCCCTTGACACTGCATTTGATTGATTCACCGTAGCATTCGATGTCGCCATAATAGATTTTTATAGTCAGTAGTGGACTAAATGATAAAACAATTTCTAAAGACTTGAATAATTTGGCCTTTGTAAATTCAGTACTATTGCTCAATCTCATGATCTATTACTCAATCATGCCAATGTTTTTTTTTGTAACTTTTTAGTTCTGGGGTTTCACCGCTTCCTGCAGTCAGTTCCCCACTTTGGTTCAGACTGAGACATCGGAAATGCTTTTGAACCAAGTTTCTACCAGTGACGTGCGGTGAGGCTCATGGCTGGTGAGGCACTGACACTTTCAGAGTCAGATTTACAAATATTATATTTGTACCTTAATCGAGATATTCTGTTATTTTCAAAAGCTTTTTTAGTCTGATGCTTCAATTCATTTTAAACAGACCGTTCAACAAAAGGATACCCAAAATCTAAATATTGGATTGTTCTCTCTTAGTAAGATCCCATTTTCATTACAATTGTGGTCTTACCTTGACTTGAAGATTAAGTCCATGCTATCCTTCTGGAAAACAATCTCTATTACTTTTTTGTAAAAGTCCTCCTTATCTTCCTCTAGTTTCAAAAGTCTAGTTTGTTGTTTGCGTAGAATAACAGTAGCAACAAGAACCTGTGGGCTCACGTGCGCCCCCTTCAGTGTGTCAGAGGTTATGGCTGCCTCCCCTGGTGCTTTTTCAGTGCCGTTGTATGATGAGACCAGCGAGCCTATAGCATATACGTGAAATAAGTTATTTAGAGACTATGGATGGTGAGGACACATGTAATAAAGGGGTCTACAAACATTACATTTGTGACCTACAGTGAGATGCCTGCGCTCCAGCCAGTTTCTGTGGCGTGACCTATGGGCGAAACGCATCTGAGGTGAGGCAGATCTCATCTGTGCCTCACCTTACCCCCTGATCCCACTGCGAGCGTCTGCGTTACGTTACGTTGTGGCTACGCCGTGCTGCGACCTCCTCCTGCGTCGTAACCCACCTGGCGCGTTTCAAAACGTTGTGGAAGCGGAGCGTCATATGTGCAGCCTCGCAGTTGTTGTTGATTTTGGAATATTTCCTAGACATTTGTACTTCTACAAGTAGGCTACGTAGTTACATGGTTTATGTTTGTGTCTGTTTAAATCGTGTTTATTGTTGTTATTTCCTATTTTGTTGTGTTGTAGACTACAGACAAAGTTAAGAATAATTGTATAATATAATATAATAATATCCCAGTTATAAACGACATGAATCAAAGATATGTTGCTGTATTTTAGTGGTAAAACAATGCATTCATCATCATAATTATTCTATATATATAATTTACACAGTGCCTGTAAACCGGAGGAGAACGCTGGCATTTCTCCTCCTACTTGAAAGACTACGGAGGGATAGGGGCTGCAAAAGTGTGCGTGTATATATGCTATATATGGTCTGAACGTTCCACTTCCTGCCTGCCCGACATTACCTTACGGCTGCGCCGCGTCAAAAATAGGATTCATCCTATATTTTAGAAATTCCTTGCGGCGAGGAGCTTCTGGGACGCTTCGAGTTGCGGCGTAGCGTGGCGCAGCGGGTCTGATGGAATAGCACCCATTGACTAGAGTGGCCGCAAACGCTAAAAACCCAGCAGACGGAACGTAGCGTGGCGTGGCGTAGAAGCGCTCGGTGGGATCAGGGGGTTACCCCACAGTAACTGGGGGGGAGGAGACGCCAACCAGGAAAGCTGAATCCCTCCCGGGGTCTAGACACTGGTGGTGGTGAGGAGCTGGAGGGAGTGATGAAGGTCCAGAGTGATGAAGAGTGCTTCTGAGCTTGCCTGGGCCCTGGATGTGATAACTGAAGGTAAAAGGGGTGGAGGAAGGCTGCCTTGATTCGCCTGAAATTACAGCTGACAGGGGAGAAGAGCAGATTTAAAAGTTTGCCGGATGCGCTGTGATTGGCTTGTGGGAGATGGGACGAGTCTGATTGGTTTAGCTGGGGATGATGATACACCCATGCTTATTTAAAGAAGGGTGAGTGAGAGAGAGAGAATTTGTGAATGAGGGTGTAAGAGACAGTCTTCCTGATAAAACTTGCGCTAAGCTTCATTACACTGTAAAAAAAAGTTAGGAAAAGACAAAGTAACAGGAATTAGTTTGATCCTCAAACCTAGAATTTTGCCAACTTAACTAATTTAATTAGACAAACTTTACTCAAGAAACTTAATCGAGATAGTTGAGGGAAAAAAGCATATTTTAGACGGAAAACATTACCTTCGCATCAGCTGCCTTTCATGCGTACAGCTAATTAGCAAATGATAGCACACTAAGATGTGTTATCATTAAACTATAGTAAAGCCACTGTGCCCAAGTACAGTAAAACAAAGCATCAACTATAGCTGTAGGCTATTAGTCTTGTTCTTATTTAAATGCAGCCGAGCTTCAAACTCTGTTTAGAAAATAGGGAACAAAAGGAAATCCCAGTTAATGAAGCTCTTTTTGTTCAACATGTCATTGCCCTTCAAAGGGACTCTTCTCCAGATAATTAAATACAGTATGCAGAGACAGAGTTAAATGGTCACACTCTGTTCCCCATCGTGCAGCAGAGACAATACCCTTCACCTTCTGACCCCTGGGAGAATGGAAAAACACAGAATGAGAGTGTAATAACATCAATTGGGAAACAGTCATTTGGTCCTTAAATCTGTTACCAGGTCATGACTCCATTATAATAGGAGTGGGGGTACTTGATTGTTATTGCTTTAGTGTTTTGCATTCCCATTATGTCTGGTTTTCTTCGCTGCTTATCTCTTAATTGTGCTTTTGATGTTAATCGGATTGGAAATGTTCATTTGCTGCAGAGCCGTGATGGACCTCCATTGATTGCTGTTCCTTCCTCCCCAGATGTTAGGAGTGAAAATACAAAATTGTTTCCTTAATGCAATATTTCTGGGAGTGATACGGTTATGCATTTAAATGAGAAACACAGCAAACAAGAATTCACAGTCAAAGCTTTGTGTGCAGTTTGTGGCTTATGAGCTTAACTGTACTGTATATGCAAATATGATCCACACCAGGTTATTTGAATTGTAGCTCTGCTGCAATCTGAGCACCAACTGTGAAGAAGATAAAAGATTTTTAGAGTTAGTAAATACGGGATATGAAGGCTTTGTCTGTCATAACTAAAACAGCATGACTACAGTATGTGATGAAATAATCATTTTATCATGTTGTGTTCATGAAGGTTGACATTCGTTTTTTAGCTCCCAACACTTGCTGTTTGTAATGGTGCTCAATAAATAATTATTACATTTTCAGAGCTCTCAAGTCTCACGCATTTGGCGTGAGACACACGCATTTCACTCCATTCACACGCTCACACGCCACACCTTGTATTTCTCACGCAGAGATTTCTTTCCAGGGTACCGCCCACCAAGTTGCGCCGCAATTTTGTAAACAAACTAGTACAGAATCACTGTAGCCACGCAAATGCGTCCATGATGTATTTTCGATCTTTCCAATCGAGACGAGATCTCTCTCTCCCCCGTCTGTGTGCGAGGGGGCGGGGCAGTTTACACACACGCAGCTGCTACATGCATGCAACACACGGCGGAGATGGCGGAGAGAACGCGCTCCGAGGTGTGGTTAAACTTTACCCGTCTCGAGGTGGACAATGCTCTTTGCCAAAAGTGCAATAAGAGTTTAGCATGTAAGGGCGGTAACACGAGCAATTTGTCGAAACATTTAGCAAAAGTGCTCCACATCCAGACGGAGAAATGCACCGGGTTCGACTGTCTTTCTAGTAGCTCTGTAGCCCCCCCATCCATGAGTAACGTTTCCACGTCAGGTGTTATGTATGCTAGCAGCAACACACAGAGTTAACTACATTATACAAACATGGGTTAATGATTATAGGTAACTGAGTTATTTATTTTGTTAAAGTTTCAGCTATTCTGTTCACAATTCTGTTATCACATTATTTAATACGATTTGTCAAAACATTGTTGTTTCTTTTGATGTGAAATATTATTCATTTAATTTAAATAAAAAGCAATGTTAATTTAGTTCAAAATGTGTTTAGTTAATTTAATAATATATGTATTTTTTAATCAAGTATACATCTTTATTGTCTTCATTGTTAGTTTCCACATGCCTAAAACAACCTCAAGCTAAACCTAAAAGTTGATGGCTAAATAAGAGCATTTGAGAAATTGTGCAAGGCATAGGCCTAATAGTCCGAATAGTCGATTAATCGTTTCATTAATCGATAGATTAATCGATTATCAAATTAGTCGTTTGTTGCAGCCCTACACACACACACACACACACACACACACACACACACACACACACACA
>CALSBZ010045045.1:158058-232634 GCA_943591055.1 Gobionotothen gibberifrons | reverse complement strand
GTAAACCGGAGGAGAACGCTGGCATTTCTCCTCCTACTTGAAAGACTGGAGGGATAGGGGCTGCAAAAGTGTGTGTGTATATATGCTATATATGGTCTGAACGTTCCACTTCCTGCCTGCCCGACATTACCTTACGGCTGCGCCGCGTCAAAAATAGGATTCATCCTATATTTTAGAAATTCCTTGCGGCGAGGAGCTTCTGGGACGCTTCGAGTCGCGGCGTAGCGTGGCGCAGCGGGTCTGGTGGAATAGCACCCATTGACTAGAGTGGCCGCGAACGCTAAAAACCCAGCAGACGCAACGTAGCGTGGCGTGGCGTGGCGCAGACGCTCCCGGTGGGATCAGGGGGTAAGCTGGAGTCCGAAAGTAAGTGCTTCATCTGTACACCATAACGGTGCACAGCTGATATAAAAGGACTTGTAGTTTTTAAAGATATTACTGATTTTCTTTGAATATAAGAATGTAAATACTGAGTCTGAAATAATATAGCAATATGCTGTAAAATTATGTGAAAACATGAATAAAACTACACATCTTCAGATGTTGTACATACATAAGTGTCCTACACTAATAATACATTGTGGTGACCACCTATTACTCCACTGGTTTCTTCTGGTGCCTGAGAGGGGGTTCGACCAGCCGGTCCGCCTCGTGTGGACACTCTCGCTGTTTCACCACCTCAACAGCTGCTTCGGACGTCGCCCACGTTTTCATCCGCGCCTGGGTGGCGCACTTCTGGACCTGTCGGGCCTCTTCCCTCGCCTCGGCAGCGGCTTCGGACGTCGCTCGCGCTTTCGACAGCCCCTGGGTGGCGCGCTTCTGGACCCTGCCTGGCCTCTCCTCTAACCGCGACTCACGGTTCGTCTCCACGGCGGCTTTGGACGTCGCCCACGCTTTCAACAGCGCCTGTGGCACACTTCTAGACCCCGTCTGGCCTCTCCCCTGTCCATGGCTCCTTCCTCCCGGTGATGCTGCTCCTGCCCCCCAGAGACCCGGTTCCTTCCTCCCGAGGATTTAATGCCCGCCGCCGATGTGCCCTCGCCTGCGGCCGGGCAGCGCTCCTTCCTGCTGGGGACCACCGGGTTGTTCTCGCTCTCGTTGGGGCTCCTATCCTCTCCTGCGGCCCCCTTCCGATGGCCTGTTCCATGGCACAGCCCTCACCTGCAACCTCACCCTCCTCAGCCCCTGTGGTGCTTCCTCCTGGACGCGAGGATTTTGATGCCATGTTTGAATTCTGGGGGGGCTTGTGTGGTGACCACCTATTACTACACTGGGTCATAATTCATACATGGAACTACAGTTGCGGCTATTGTTCCCACACGGACATGTTATGTGTTGACTACTTACTGTGTGCCCTCCTTTCTGCTTTCTCTTCTCTTCCTGGGCTGCGACCCGATAACATCTGATTTGCTGCTGCTCATTAAAGCCAGCTTTGTTCCTCCATTGCACCGCCTCCGACTCCCTATCTCTCGGCACTACAACATACAGTTATTATGGCTGTGTGTACCTTTTGTGCACCGCCTAGTGGTTAAAGCACAATATTGAATTATTGTTTTTATGCGTTATATTTGATGAAAAAAATATTAAGAGTACATACTTTCATAGGGGGAAAGTAGAAGATCAATGATAGAAATATAGAATATAGAAAATCAAGAAGATACTATAAGTGATCTCTACAATAAAACAGTTTAGTGCAGGATGTACAAAGATATTAATAGGAGGAGGTGCGAAACAGAAAAACGAATTAACCTTTATTTAAACATTACATAATACTGTAGATTAAGGTCTTCTTTTAAATAAGAAAAAAACTTTGGGGATATTAAGCCTGACAAAGTACTTAACGTCTAATATATTGCTTTCCTGCAATGTTAACTATGTTGAAGCACTTATTTTAACTGATATTATACATATGAATTATACTCTTATGTATATAGTATAAGAAATGTGCAGAATATGACAGTTTAATGGTGGAGGTATACACACATAACCTGTTGAGGAACCTGTGACCCAAGATTTTCAGTCATTGCATAACCACACCGTAGTAGAACATCTTGAAATCTTGAAAGGGATGTGCAAAATAGCCATAATATACAGTCTTTAATTAACCATTAGTAGAGAATAACGAGTAATGAATATACTGTATTACTCATTTCCATTCATGTCAATTGCAGATAAATGTTTAGTCTTCTCAAGCACCAACTATCAAATATATCTCCTGATTGTTGGCACTTGACAATCACCTTCCCTGAATTGTACTCAGGTGTAACTAAAGTCTGATTTAAGGGTTGTTTTTATCATTAATCAGAATCTGCAAAGTAACTCAAATACATGTAGTGGAGTAGAAATACCAGGTTAACCTCTGAATTGTAGTGGAGTAGAATTACAAAGTAACAATGAGCTGTCATGTGGGTATATAATAATGCTGCGTATTATGGACACAAGCGATTTTCACCCATTTATGAATTATATGTTTTACATTTGATAACACCAATGTGTTTAATACTGGCAACTTCTAATTGTGGGGAAAACGAAAAGGTTCAGTAGATATGTCCCATAGAACATTTTGCGAAACACAATAGCCAGCATGTGTAGTTCTGGGGGGGGGGCGTGTTGGTGATCACGAATCAATAGATTAAATGTCGTGACTATAACACGAAATTCCGTGAGACTGGGTTGGCTGCGCAGGTCGCTGTGTTGAAGGAGTACAATTTGAGTCGCCACTATGCTACCAAACACGCAGATAAATACAAGAACCTGTCTGAGGAAGAGCGGGCAAAGGAGTCGGATGCTTTGCTAGCTAAGCTGCAAAGCCAACAACAACTTTTCACAAAACATTCCACATCCAGAGATGCAGCTGTCAAGACGAGTTATGTCTTATCCCACAAAATTGCAAATAAAAGTAAACCGTTTTCGGACGGAGAGTTCATTAAGGAGTGTTTGTTGGACTCTGCCGCACTAATATGCCGGGAGAAAAAGGAGGCATTTGAGAAAGTGCCCCTCTCCCGACACACTGTTACGAGGAGGATTGAGGACATCGTGGGAAATCTGGAGCTTTTTCCTTGGCTTTGGATGAGAGCTGCGATGTACGTGACACTGCCCAGCTACTCATCTTCCTACGTGGGATAACTATGGACTTCAAAATCACGGAGGATCTGGCAGCCATGCAGTCAATGAAAGGGACAACAACAGGGAGTGATTTGTTCACGGAGGTAAATGCATGTGTGGAAAAGTTGGGACTGAAATGGGACAAGCTGGCAGGCGTGACAACGGATGGTTGTCCAAATCTGACAGGGTAAAATGTTGGACTATTGAAGAGAATGCAGGATAAAGTGACAGAAATTAACCCTGAGCAGAAATTGGCATATCAGGAAGTGTTGTGTATGTCAGTGTTAAAAATTAACCATGTTGTTGTTGATGTTGTAACTAAAATAGTAAACTTCATCAGGGCAAGAGCATTGAATCACAGACAGTTTGTTGCACTTTTGGAGGAAAGTGAGACTGAACATCGTGACATACCCTACCATGCAGCTGTCAGGTGGCTCAGCCTGGGCAACGTGCTGAAAAGAGTATGGGACCTGAGAGAAGAGATTCAAGACTTCTGTGTGAAGAAAGGAAACGACATCCCACAGCTTTCAGATGCAGACTGGATGGCAGACCTTGGTTGCACTAATGAGTGAACTAAATGTCAAACTGCAAGGCAAGGGCCTTTTTGTGCATGACATGTACAGTGCAGTGAAGGCTTTCATGAGAAAGCTGCAGCTTCTCTCAAACCAAATGGAGGACAACATTCTCACGCACTTGCCAACACTGAAGGAAGCCACACCATCAGCTGATCACCTCCAGAGGTACTCATCCATGTTAGAAGCACTGCATGGTGAGTTTTCAAGGCGATTCAAAGACTTCAAAACAGTTGAGAAAGAAATGAACATGATCTTTTCCCCATTTACATGCCATGTGGATGATCAGCTTGAACTCATTGACCTGCAGTCTGACACACTTCTGTTAGAGCACTTTAGGTCAGTCTCACTGCCTGAGTTTTACTCTTCCCTGAAAGAGGAGAACTTTCCACACATGAGGAGACGTGCTCAGAAGATGATGGTCCTCTTTGGATCTACCTACATGATATGTGAACAGACATTCTCAAGTTCAACAAATCCAGATACAGATCCTCTATCACTGAGGATCACCTCTCAGCTGTCCTTCGCATATCCACCTCAGACATTGAACCAGATTTCCGTGCACTTGTTCAAGCCCAAGACCGACTGGATTTTTCTCACTGAACAAGTAAAATTAACTGAAAATCAAAAGCACTCATTTATTTTTGTATAAAGCTGATTAATTTCTTATCTTTAACATACTGTAAAACACCTTTTCAGTATTGGTTTGTGAAGATTAACGTGTCAAAAATGTAATTAAATACTGATTCAATTATTGTTTTTGCTGTTTATTACCTCTATAGGAGTATTTTCCTATTTGGCCCACTCCACAATTTCATATATTTATTGCAAGGGAACATTCTTATTCTTTTCATTACCATTACCAGCTCATACAAATATGTAATATACTGCATTCTATAATGGGAGAAAATGTATATTGAGCAGAATTAAGTTCAACTTATTTTGATTCGGCACCCCAACACAGCTCGAGTTTCTGAAGTGGCCCCTTGTAAAAAATAATTGCCCACCCCTGCAGCGAGTAAAACTCTAACACAGAAAATACCTGTCTATGCTGCCCCAGAACGCCTCGTTGGAGATTTCTCTTTTTCTTCCTGGGTACAGTGACGTTCCCATACCCAAATGGACCCATTGGTCCAAATGCACCAATCCGTGGAGCCGTTATGTTACGTCCACGGAGCCGTTACATTACGTCTGTGGATTAGTCCAAATTGACTAATCCGCGGACTTCCTCACACTCAATCTTTTCTCAGCTGCAGCTCCGCCAATTTCTCCTCCCTATGACGGTGGGATGCGGCGAGGCTGTGTGTCGGTGTGTGAGCAAAACACACACACAAACTCCTAGCCAGGCTGCGGGTATGTGTGTGTTCGGGCTGGGTTTCACTGTGTCTCGCTGTCTTGCAGACGGCCACTGGGCTCATAGGGAGGGGGGGGGCAGGAGCTCCAACAAACCGTTTAGGACAGAGTGATTACACATACTATACAGAGATGCTGTATGAGAAACCAATGCGAGTTTGGAAGATTGCACAATATAAATCTATTTTAGTATACCTCAACAATGGAATTATGATCAGTAGAAATGGCCATGACATGGGACCTTTAATATATATTTGGTAAGCTCATCAGTCATGTGAGTTTAGTTTTCGCTATGCCCAGTCTTTGGTAAATTGAGCAGGACTGTCTCCATATTAGCAGTTAGCACATTGACTATTTTTCAACATAGACAAAAATTCCCTCAAATGAGCTTTAAAGCAAGCTTTTTTTCAGCCACTGAGAACGTTCTATGGAATTTTGCCATTATTATACAGTTTTTTGTTTGAAGTTCAAAATGCGCATACAAATATGTTCATGTAAAAAGGGCTAGTGAGCGAGAAAGAGTAAGAAGAGAGAATTGGTCATGTGGGGTGAGGAGTATTGTGGAAAACAAAGCAGTCTCAGTATAAAGTGAGTAATTGGAAGTTGAGAGGAGTTACTCGGCCCGATGAAGTGTAGTCCTTCCTTCTATACATTTCAGCAGGATAATAAAATCTTGCAAAAGAACGAAATAACTTCTGGAAGGAAATGCCTTGCAAATGTATACCTACAGTAGGTGGAGCGCCTTGGTCTTTCATGTCTGAGTTGTGAGCTGCACAGTGAGGGCTTCAATGCCTTTTTCAGATATAGTCTTGCAATGTTCTCACAGGAAATAAGGGATATAAAACAAAAGTATTGGTCTGATTTCTCTTTGATGCAATCATATACTGATATTGGTGTTTATATGAACATAATTATTTAAAATATGTGACTGACAAAATTGGAATAGCCTTTTATTGTAGAAATATACAGTATTTAAATTTGGAGACAGAGAGGACGACATATGGCAAATGTGGCATGGGCTGCCATCTATACCAGTAGAGCTATAAGGAAAACATTTTAATTTAGAAAATGTCACACATCGCGTTGACTTGGCAATATAATCATGACATTCATTGTCCCCAGATGCGAAATCCCCCCACAAAATGTTGACAACTTTTGGATAAATCATAATGAAATTTGGTTAACAACATTCATATTGCCCCTCAGGATTAATTTTGATAACTTCAGTCGCACCATCATAGCGTCAACATTTGGCCTTATCCAATTTTTGCTTTGAGGCCAAATACGTACGTGCGTAATTAAGATAGTAAACATTGCCTGCTTAACATCAGTCTTTTATAATTATGTAAGCGTTAGGTCATGCTAACATTTAGCTCAACACACCAGTGTGTCTAGGCATAGCCTCGAGCATGCCTGTTTCAATAATATGTAAATGTTTTCATTTTCCATCTTTTTACGACTAAGATCATTTAATGAACACATAAATAAATAATACAGAGTTCCCCACAACTAGACATTTAATCCCCATGTTTGTTGCAGCTCACATAATTATAATGTTTTGCCTCTGGTTCTATAAGCCTCCAGTGACTCATTACTATCCTGCCACCCATGCACACACATTTAAATGTAATGTTATAGGATCAGACTTGCATTATTACATTGAGACATAAGTGTTGAGGAATTTTTATCATTAGGGTTCATTGGTCAAGTTGGGAATTCTGAATGCAACATAAAAGCTCATTTACTCAAACCATTAGGCATTATGCTATCATGGCAATATGCTAAAAACGTTCTTTCAATGCTAATTTAAAACCGACCAGGCAGATTAAAACAGAAATAAGGCCCTTTGGACAATAAGCGTTGTATTCCTACAATGAGCATGTGGAAATGTACTAACAGATGGCATTTCTAAATGGTGTGTCTGTTCTTGTTAGTAAATGTAAAAGCCCAACATGTTTGATTGGGATTGTTGTGTTCAAAATTCCAGGAAAGACAGACAACTTCTAAGTTTAACTATTTATTATGAGAGAGCAAAATATATATATTCACTTGGCCAAGGACTCCGTCACGTCATAGAAATTACAGGCAGCAAAGCTGTAATCTGTAACCACTATTTCCGGAAAGAGCCGCTAACCTTGTGCGTGTGTCGCGAGTGAGCCCTCTATATAATGGCCCACTTGCTGGCACCCAGTTCTTTTAATCTCCCAATGAACCCACACACACGAGGAGCAGGCAGATATCAGGTAACACAATCAACTTTATTATACATTAGGTTATTAGTAAGGGACCATATCAGTCAAGCTTCTCACATGGAAAAGTTACACAAGGCCAAGTAATGCAGTGCCTATCGACCACCCCGTCATTCAGGCTGCTACTGCTCTACCCCACCCCCTGCTGGCCGGAGGGACTATCAAATGGTACACTTAACAGTAAAATATCATAACTCATGCAAATAACGCAAACACATGGCACTTCTATTAGGGAATCACTACACACATGACACGTCTATTTAAAAGAAGCACTACACACATCACACAATGAACATGCTCTCCCACTCACTGGCCGCTAAGGAGTAAAATGGAACAGTCACTGGCACTGGTGGGCAAATGACAACGAGTGGCACTATTTGCACTCCATACTTTCCTTGTTCATTTAATCAGTGACAGCCTGCCAAGACATGGCCCGAGTTAAAATAGTTATGGGTCCGCTCTCGGTCAGGAACACCTCAGACCGAGAGGAGTTAAAAGTTATTTCGCTCACCCTTCCTTAAAGGTGAGGTGTCATGGCCATTTCCACTGATCATAATTCCATTGTTGAGGTATACTAAAATAGAAAAATACTGTGCAATTTTCCAAACTCACATTGGTTTCGCAGACAGCATCTCTGTAAAGTGTGTGTATTCACTTTCTCCACTAAACGGCTCGCTGCAGCTGCTCCCCCCCCTCCCTGTGAGCCCAGTGTGCTCCGATTGGTCAGCTCGGCCCCTCTGTTCTGATTAGTCAACCACCAGAGAGGCTCCGCTCCGAAAAGTGGCTTCAGTTAGCTGCTAGCTAGCTGAAAACACCAACGGTAGCACACACCATGATATATGCCAATATATACACCTTACACACCCCGCAGGACCTCCATAACATGTACAGATTCGAGTATAGACATTTGAGGCGTAGAACGGAAGAAGAGTACGTTATTTTTACCCGTAATAAACTACTACTTTGTTTGATGAAATCAAATGCAAATCACAAAATATTATATAATAGAAACGCAGTTGTTTTAGATTCGTTAGTAGTAGTTGTGGACTTGTGGTAGCAGTGTGTATCTCAACACCGTTAGCTTGCCAGCTAATATGCTAACCTAGCTTTCTGGTTTAGCTCTGAGAAAAGGCAACTAATGTAGTGTAATAAAACCACTATGAACAAAAGCTAGTGGTTCATATTAGGCTAGCAATAACGTGTTTACAATTGCAATCTTATACAGTAGTCTGCTACGTTCGGTCATTCGTTGTAGCTGGCATGAAAACAATGTTTTCGCCGAGCATGTATAGCTAGCCTCGTTAGCATGCACAGAGCTGCGTCGGAGCTCGGAGGAAAACTACATATAATGTACTGGCCGTAAGGGAAATCACCCGGAGTATACTGTATGAGTATTCCGTGTGTGAATGCAGACATTATCCTGCCATGACAAACATGTAAAGCCATCTGCTGACATTGTAGTTTATATATGTAAACGTTAGCAACTGAGTTAGCCCAGTTAGCACTGTGTCAATGGCTCAGCACCCCAAAAAACGTTTACCCATTTTCACAGTTGTGGTAGATATAGCTTGCTTGTTTTAAACATCATGAATACACAAACAACAATGAATACTTACAGGTTGGGTACCCGAATCTCCCGCTGGTCCAAACAAAGTAGGAACAGCATCGTCCTTCAGTGTCCTACGCTGTATATATCCGGTATGAATCCTCCATGTTTTGTGAAGCCGTGAAATGCCGTAAAATACCGGCTCCAACATCTGAAGGAACAGTGTTAAAAAGGAATGTCAACCACTGACTTCGTCCTGCCCTCGGTAAGGCATGCATTGAACATTTCCCCTCACAAGACAGGAAACAGACCCTCGTTGGCATGACTGGATACAGTTTTGAACTGAACCTGAGATTCCAACAGTATATAGGCTGGCAGAGGGTGCGGCCATAGGTTTGGGCGTAACTTTGGGCGTAGCTCTGTGCGCAGCTTAGGGCGTTCTTCTGGGCGTAGATTTGTGCGTTGCTCTGGGCGTGGCTACTGGGTGCTGTGTCGTAGGAGCACCCAGGAAGTAAAAAATGGACATGACGTATCTCCAACAAGCCGTTGAGGGGAGGGATTTGCTGTTTTAGAGTTGTACTCACTACAGGGTGTACTTTGAGGGTTTTGACTCTGCACACCGTTTACATGCAGACAAACCTTCATAACACACAAGGGGACGGGTAATAACCGGAATAGCATGACACCTCACCTTTAAGGCCCTGACACACCAAGCAGACACTAGAGAACTCGCCGAAGCCGTCCGCCGACTGTTTCGTCGCCGTGTCCTCCTGCGTCTTGTTCATGTGTCGCATGCGAACACACCGCAAATACATCAGTGCATGAGTGGCAATAACTGTCCTTACCAGCAGGCGGCGGTAGTGTGTATTCGTCATTCAAAAGAGGCAACAACCAGAAGACAGAGAAGAAGTTGACTACGTGATATAAACAAACAACGTGTGCGCTGCGGTCCATTTCCCTCTCGTCCATCGAAAACATGTTTCGTGCCGCAGCAAGCGGAGGAATCACTAATAAATGTGAGTATTGGGTTTTTAACTTACTTTAAATTAACTAACGTCACACACGTCAAACCCAAGGGGCATTAAAACGTACATTTTCGTTAAATAATACGGATAAATATGTGACGCTAACTAGCTAGCTGGACGTACTGCACTGTTGTTTACACTTCTTTTTAATTCAATTCAGAAGTTTACTAAAGTTTTTTCTGACAAGTTCCAATTTTTTACTGTTTATTAAACTTTGGGACAACATTAAAACCTTTTTGTTCAGCTCATGCTGCTTTGAGGTAGGGCTAAAAGAAAAGCCTATTTTAAATATTTCCACCAGATTTGATCATCTTTTATTTAGGTTAAAGTGTGTAATTTATCCTAATCCCATAATAATAAGACAATCACAAATAGACAGCAGCCTTTAGCTTGATGTTAGTTTGTGCAGTGCTGTCAGAGGGATGCACGTGTGACTGTCAATTCATCTCTTTAGTTTTTTAAAAACAACAACAGTAGGCTATATCATTTTAAATTATCCTTTAGGGATTGTTTGTCTGAAATGCTTAGTTACATTTCGCAATAATACTTTTGCAACCCTGTGTTTAATATGATTAATTCACTTTTTTCTTTTTCTCTTGTTTTTCTCTGTAATTAGGACAATTCTGGAGAAATGGATCTGCTGGAGAAGGACCCCTAATCTGAAAAGTGCACAGCGGATCATCAGGACAGAGCTGCATCCACCTGGACCCCCTGAGGTGCTGGAGAAGGACCCCTAACCCCAGATGATCATCAGGACAGAGCTGCCATCCACCTGGACATCCCGTGGTGCTGGAGAAAGCAAAACGATCAGGAACATCCTCCACCCAGACCTCTGCTTACTGCCGTCCTACAGACTTGTCTTAGTTTCAGGATTTGATTTTGTATGTGTCCTTTCTTTTAATAGATATTATAGCTTGAGTCTGTCTGATTCCCCAAACAGCTGCTTCTATATACTTGCTGCACATATAATACAAATAAACAACTCCATAAACACACTTTTGCTGATATTTGTTTTACTGCTGGTGATGTTAAATAACATGATTGATTTCCTCTGTCTCAATGATGAAAGTTATAATAATAGAAGACATGAAGCTGCAGAGAGAGGATGGATATATTCTTACCTCTACTTTGTGATAAGATGAAAATACAATGTTAAATTGTAATTGTTAAACACATTGATTATTTCATTTACTGAGGTTTTAACCATTATTTACAACATGTGTACAAAGGAGGCATGTGGTGCAGTGGACTAGTGCGTTGATGTTCGGATCAGAGGAGCACAGGTTCAAACCCCTCTGCAGTCAGCATGTCGTTGTTTCCCTGAGACACTTCACCCCAAATTGCTCCTGTGGGGATTGTCCACAGTATTCTTGAGTATGTAAGTTGCTTTGGATAAAAGCATCTAACAAGTGACATGTAATGTAATAAGCAGTGGAATAATAGGATATCTCTAGGTCATTAAACTGTCTTCAGTTTAATTGTATTAATACAAAAAATAGGTCATAGAAAACATTTAAAAGTAAAGTTTCTGGATCCCTTTCAACTGAGTTAGCTTGTAAGCTAATTTGCTAGCAGGCTGCTGGAGCAACGCAAGTGCAACCGAACAGCGCGTATCACGTGAGGTAAATACGAAGCGCTCCGTAGGCTAGACCGTCTCATTTCGTAGGCCGCTCGGTCCAGCCTACCCGGTCTACGTGTGCTGGGTCCTCCGTGGACCGCGTAGGCTCCGTACTCCGAAGGGTCCAGCCTCTGAATTGAGACACGGCCTTTATATATACAGTCTATGGACACGGCCTGTGTGTGACTTCTTAAATTGTTTGTTTACGTCCCTCACTTCCGTTTCGCTTCTGATTCGCTAGCTGAACAGCCAATCAGAGTGATTGCTTGGTCTGCGTCAGGTAGTCGTTTTGCAGTCCAAATAAGGAGTGTCACGGCAGACGGTGCGGGACACACCAACCTGAGTAGGGCGCCACGATTGCCCGACAGCCTCTGACGGCATCCGACTCCCGATATCGGCTTGGTGTGTCAGGGCCTTTAAGCGCACTGCCCCTGGTAGGAACAAGCGCGCGGTGCGACAGACAGGAACTTGAGGACGTTGCAATGATCAGGATCTTGAGTACGTTGCAATAAACAGGAACTTGAGTACGTTGCAATAACAGGAACTTGAGTACGCTGCAATTCTGCCTCCAACCGACCCGTCGATCAGCGGCTGGCAGCCGTACAGCAAATCGCAGCGTAGCAGAACTTCCGCAGTTCCTTCGCCTCACGGTCGCTTCCTCGGAGATCCGTCCAGAGCCTTGCTTCCCGTTTCCTCCTCGCCTCGTAGCTTCCCCTTTTCCGTTCTCCCGGCTCTCCCGGTAAAAGTCCTGGCTCCTTGCTTTAACCAACCACCGGCCAATCCACGTAGCTCCCTGGAAGGCTGGGCGGGCAGCAGCCAATCACGCTGCCCTCATCCAGCTGATTCACACCAGCTGCGAAAACACACATACTCCACCCACCTGACAGGCTAACCCTTTTTATGAATGGAAACACACATTTGTCCCCACTTCCGCTTAAAATACATATGCACACTATATATAATGCATCATCATTTACATACAAAAACCCCATCCCTACTGGCGACACGTGCATACATTTTTATTACACAGGGCGTTGCCCGTGCATTTATGATTGGTCAGGACTAGCTGAAGAGATACCATGGTTTAGACTTGGTTCTCTTTGGTAGGTGCACAGACTTTGAAAAAAGTCTCTTGGCAACACGATCCTCCAATCAGCATTCGGCCGGCCTGTGGAAGTCCCTCCCTAGTCTGGCACCATCATACGTAATTAGTTTTCGCTAACGTTTCTACTGAAAAAGTGGAATCTTCATAAGGCTGCTTCCTAGCTGTGTGTGGGAGCGGAGCTCACCCAAAGCTCAAGGCCGGAGTGATGTCCTGTTCATGAATAACTCTTTGTATTCTTCCAGTGTCTGCACCTGACCTTGCTACATTAGTATTGCAAGCTAAAGACGTCTATTTATTCCAAAGTCACACATAAATGAGGACAATAAGCTTATAATGCAATAATAAGAATCAGTCTTTCCAATGTTATATAAAAATAGCCTCCACAGGATGCAAAAACTGTCAATGGTTTCCAAGAGAAGAATAGCTAGTCTCACTACTGTGCTTTGCTAGATGACTACAAGTGTTGCAATGACCATCTGTAATGTAATCAATATTTAAAAGTTGTTGACAGAAAGATTAATCTTTGGAAACTTAAAGGTATTGTGTAACTTTAATGAGAATGCTTGTCTAGTTGTAGATTATTGTGATTACATGCTCTGACACATCATTCCTGGAAGAATTCCTTTATCTGACAATAATAGATCTTTAAGAAAAAATTACTCATGGCAAATGCGACTGCAGAGACTGGCTGACGTTTACGTGAGATCGTTTCCTCGGGAGACTTTACAAGATCCTGACAATATTAGTGTGTAATTCTTATTCCCTTGTTTCACAAACCTAATTCTTGTGACAGCAAGGAGTAAACTGGGATTTGTAATTACACCATAGACTGGAATATAATTGCTATTTCCTGAGTGAGCAGGTGGATGAATGCTGAGGTAAACTGTCATTTCTTTGCTAAACAAAAAATCCAATATAGAAAAAGAAAGGGGAGTCATCTACCTATATTGCCATTAAAAAACCTAGTCTTGATTGACCTCCATCAGTTTAAATTATCCTCCTTATTGCTCTTAGAGTTGTACATCTCTGCAGTACTCTTGACATTACTGTTAGGTTTGGTTACATGAACAAAGCACACCTGACCCCCTACCAGCAAAGTGAAACATAATTAAAACTTCAACCGGGAAGGGACACCATTTCAGATATCATCAGCCAATTCAATGAGCATTATCAGAGTATACCATTATAATGCATTAGAAAAGGCAACATTACAACTATAAAAGTGCAGCTGTTTTACCATTTATCATGTGAATGCAGAATAAAGCAGATACGATTTCCAGTGTTGGTATACTGTATTTGTCATCATCTAGAACATATATTTAGCTTTGGGCAGACATGTAATGGTCAACATTGCTAAATGACTTTGTTCTTCTAGCTCTTTATGCCTCAAACACACGCACAGAGTAAAATGTGGCCTTGTTGAATCCATGTCACATGCATGAAACGCATGTGTCACAAAACATACTTTCTCGAATGCTTTCATGCCCTGTCAGCGATTGGCACACTTGAATGAACAAACTGAGCATTCTCTGCCTCTTGTTGGGTTTAACTTAACAAGACTGCTCTCCACCATTTCATCAGTAACTCTGGACAGTTTTTGTTGCTGAAGCTCATCTTGGAGACATACAGCTTTTTCCCCCCGACCTACATTTCTTTACACCATAGTTGAGCTTTCTTTTATAAAAGTTACGTTGGGTGTAGCTTTGTTTTCTTAAAAGTTATATCTCTATGCTGAGTAATTTCCTGTATAGTATTTGTTCACAGAGCTACTGATCACATGAAATCCCTTGAATGTGTAACAATAACTTGCCAATAATCTTGCTAATACATATATATTTTTGAAATACTCTTTATTGAATATTTCACATTTTAACACGGAACAATGCACAACATCCAGAGAAGGTGACCAGACCCTCATAAACAGCCCGTCATTGCCCCTTGAGATAGCCTTTTCATATATATATATATATATATATATATATATCAAAGGGTAACATTAGGCGGGGTATCTTTTATCCATCGTAAAATACAAAACTTGCTTATGATTTTAGTTTTCATACCTGTAGACAAGTGTCTCTTTCAGAATCACCAAAAATGGCAGAAATCAGTTGGCATTATGTGGAATTATTTTCCTGTTTAATTTATCTCTCGTGAGACTGAATTCATGTCACATGGGATTTATTTGCAAGCCTAATAAATGCTTCATCATTTTCCTTACGCAGACATTCCACATTAAACACTGCACCAATTATCAGTCTTATTGAGTGTGTCTGAAAATAAAAAGGGACAACTTGACACCACAATCGTGCATGCATTCATATTTTCTTCTTTAAACAATGTACCCAATTAATGTCGCCTTAGCCAATCATGACTTTTCCCTTTGCATGCAAACATTACACCTTACCGTATCCCCCCCATTTGTAGGTGGCAGAAACACAAGGTCTTATTCCCATGGAGGTTTTTTAGGCTGTGCCCAGCAAAGCGAAAGGAGTTAAATGGCCCTATAAGCGCTCACCCGTAAGGACTAACTTGGCAGGCCTATTCTGGGCATTATTCTCTTGTTCTCTCTCTTGCTTTAACTGAAAATAAATTAACATATGTTGTGCCCTTTACCAGGAGAATATGTTCCTGGAGACATTGCTCTCAAACGCGATAATGTGGTAGAGGAGATTGTAATGGCATCTGCTGCTGTTCCTCTGCAATGAGAGGAACCTGTTAAGGTTGGAATACAGATGCCTCAAGCATGACTTGCTATGAGGAGAACCAAAGGCAGTACCCTAGAATTGTACTATTTTCAACGTTGAGCTTTGTTATTTGATCGAACTGTTCTTTTTTTTGTATACTTCTATTAGTAACATATTAAGCTTTGCCCTCTTTTGTAAATAGAGATTATGTTTGTCAATTAAGTTTAAAAGGTTTCGGACTGTTCGAGCAACGTTTCCAACAACAACGTTTCCAGCGATGGCTTCCGGACTGTTTGGGCAACGTTTCCATTCACAATATTTCCCATGTTTCCCTTGAATGCTTCCAGACTGCTTATTATAAATATATATTTATGTTTTTTTAAAACCTAATTTCCCCCTCGGATTAATACACTATTTCAATTAATTATTGATATCTCTCTAAGAGCCAGAAAGGGATTCAGGGTTAAGACACAACACACAATGTTATGTCTTGACATTGCCAAGAAAAATCTAAAGTCTATCAAATCAAAATCAAATCAAGTTTTATTTATATAGCACATTTATAAACGATTTCTGGTCGAGCCAAAGTGCTGTACATATAATAAAAATAGCCTACAGTAGAGACACTTTACAGCAAATACAACAGCACAGTTTGTTCAGAATATCAGTATGAGAAAAACGACACCCTCTATCCTTAGACGCTCACATCGTACAAGGAAAAACTCCCGGAGAAAACCCACAGTTTAAAGGGGAAAAATGGGAGAAACCTCAGGGAGAGCAACAGAGGAGGGATCCCTCACCCAGGACGGACAGACGAGCAATAGATGCCGTGTGTAAATCGAAGAGATAATACATTTTACAGCGTAGGTAGACCGAATGTTTGGAAATGCATGTGTAGGAGTATGTAAGGAGAAGAGCATATGGGCTAATTTGCTAAGCATGCTTCCACCCCAACGAACAAGTTAATTTGGTCAAGGATTACTATAGCATAATTATATCAGAAAAAACTGCAGAACATTCCCTAGAATCAGCCCAAGCCCTAGCCTGAGCTTTATGGAGATTACAAGGGGAAATAACACAAGGCTTCTCCTCTGCATCCCGGGAAACAAATCTAAAATGCATGGATGGCTGGCTTGATGTCCTAAATTCTATTTCAGTGGCTTGTGGACACTGTTGTGCAATACAATGAGCTGAACAGCTTGGCTAGAAGTTGCCTCTATAATTGACATAGACACAGAGCCACACAATGCAAATACATGTCAAATGGGGACATTCTGTGTGCATTTTTAGTAGCCAGAAATTCCCCTTTGATAAAGGAAGTGCAGTTGTTTGCACACTCGCAACCCTGGGGGGCTGTTGATGCTGGATACAAATATCCACACAGACTCTGAGAAAAGTTACAATCAAAGCTCACTTAGGCATCATTGGCAATGCTCCTACATTTCTATTAAATTTACAAAGCAATAGTTCGCAATAGTTTGATGTTCTTCCAATTCAGTTACAATTCTGTATATACATAAATATTGGAAGTGCTGCTTGTTCAGTTGATGACCAAATAACCAAACATGAATATGTGCATACATACACTACATATACAATATATCAAAAGATAACGCTATACCCTTAATGTTAAACAGCCAATCGAATAGTAGTAAGGCTTTTCACCAGATGTTGGACCCTATCTGAAGTAATTGGCTCCCAATAAGCCTAAAGAGCATCAGTGAGACTGGCCATTTGTGTTTGGCAATAGGCTCTGTCTTGTAGTCTTTGTCATTCCAAAAACATTACATTTGCCATCAGCTCCCTGTGCAGACCAGTCTTTGTGCAACAGGGGCATTGTCATCAGGGAAGGGTTAACACCAAGTGTTTTCTACAGTTATTTCCCACAAGTTATCATTAAACAATTCCTTTGTATGTTTTACCATCATTTAGATTTTCTCACTGGATATAAGTAGTAGTAAAGTAGAAAACAAATTACAACAAAAAAATCACTCTTAAAAAGGCAAAACGAGACAACGGCAAAATGCAAAAGGTTCTTGGCTTTAAACCGCTGGCTCTCTTGGCATAACATGGAACAAGATAAACTGGCAGAGGACAAAGGGAGGCAAGGACTATATATAGAAAGTGTAATGGGACACAGGTGGCAACAATCATGGGTTGGGCTGACAATATCACTGGTGGGAGGTCAAGGGCTCTAAAACGAGAAGGAAATGGAACAAAAACAGGAAGTGCATTGACCATGATGCAAAGATGATAAGACTACATACAAACGGATGTAACTTCACAATTGAGCAATGAGACAGGAATTAACATAAAAAACGTAATCTAAACACGGACTACAAACTAAACATGAAACGTATAATAATAATAATAATAATAATAATAATACATTTAATTTCAAAGCGCTTTTTCAGGTGCTCAAAGACGCTTGACAGTGGTTTGATAAAACATGATAAAATAGAAAATAAATAAATACATATTAAAACAGCAACACAACATAATTCACAAATTAAAAGCCAGTCTGAAGAGGTGCGTTTTGGTCAGTGGGGTGGTCGGTGCAGTCTCTGATGTGTTGTGGAAGGGAGTTCCAGAGGGTCGGGGCAGCGATGGAGAAGGCTCTGTCATTTTGTGGAAATGTAGAGTTGGATGTCATCCGCGTAGCAGTGATACTGGAGGTTGTGGCGGCGGATTATTTTTCCAAAGGGGAGGATATAGAGGATGAAGAGGAGAGGACCAAGCACCGAACCCTGGGGGACGCCTTGGGACAGAGGGGCAGTGGAGGAAGTGCAGTTATTTATGTGGATGAACTGGTGTCTGTTGGTGAGGTATGATTTCAGCCAGGAGAGTGCAGTGTCAGTGATGTTAAGAGATGATTCCAGGCGGGACAGCAGGATGGTGTGGTTGATGGTGTCGAACGCTGCTGTGAGGTCGAGGAGGATGAGGATGTTGAGATTGCCGGAGTCTGAGGAGAGGAGGAGGTCGTTAGTGATTCGGAGGAGGGCTGTTTCTGTGCTGTGCTTTGTGCGGAATCCTGATTGAAAGGGTTCAAACAGGTTATTGGAGCCCAGGTGGGATTTCAGTTGGGAGGCTACAACACGTTCGAGTAGTTTTGATAGGAAGGGGAGATTGGAGATGGGCTGGAAGTTGGACATGATGTCAGGTGTGAGTCCAGGTTTTTTCAGTATAGGTGTGACAGCAGCCAGTTTGAGTGAGGGGGGGACTGATCCAGAGCAGAGGGAGGAGTTAATGATTGTGGTTATGAGTTGGGAGATGGGAGGGAGGCATTCCCTGACAAATTTAGTTGGAATGGGGTCCAGAGTGCAGGTGGAGTTCATTCCAGCCATGAGGGTGGACAGTTGCATTGGGGTCACAGGGGAGAACCGGGATAGGGGCTGTGAGGTGAAGGGGGGGGAGCCAGGAGGGGAGATGGGGAGGGCTGTTGAGGAGGTCAGGTTTCTATAGATGCTGTCGATTTTGGATCGAAAGAATGAGAGGAAAGAATTTCACTGTGCGGTTGTGAAGGATGGGGTGGCGTATCAGTTGTGAGTAGTAGTTGGACCGGGCTGCTTTGAGTGCGTTATTGTACTGATGTAGGTAGTCGGTGTAGGCATCGAGATGAACTGTGGTTTTCTTATGAAGGCGTTCCAGCTGGCATTTTTGTGATTGCATTTGGCGGAGTTCGGGGGTGTACCAGGGAGCTGAATGTGTGAAAGAGACAGTTATATCTCTCACTGCCTGCCGCCGCTGCCCGCCGTGTGATGTCCCTGGATATCACGCCGCGTGGCGCTTTCCAAAGAGGACCGTGTTGGTCTCCTGGGAGCCCCCGTGTTGTCGGAAGGGCTCTTTGGAGCGATCTCCTTGCTCACGGGATAAGGAGAAATCGCAGCGAATAGTCTTCCCCCCCATGGTGGGGACAGGGAAGCTAAATTGCACCTCCTTTGCCCGGTGCATGCGCTAGCATGTTATGTGGAGCGCACGGCTGCCCTTAGACGCACCGAACAGTTGTTCGTGTGCTTCGGGGGCGGGGTGATCGGGAAAGCTCTGTCCAAGAAATGCCTAGCAAGCTGGCTCTGCGAGTGCATTGCACTGGGGAGAGCCTGCCCCACGGGGGTTTGTGCACACTCCACTGCGTCGACAGCCTTATTCAGCGGTGTGAGTGTGGAGGATATATGCACAGCGGCGTCTTGGTCGACGCCAGGCCCCTTCATAAGGTTTTATCTCTTGGACATGTCGGGCTCTTTCTCCTCGTCTGTACTTGCTGGGGCAACACAGGACTGGTAGGGGGGGGGGGGTTGTGGGTCAGTTGGCATCTGACCCCTTCCCCGGACTTAATGCGCCTTCGCTGTTCTCGGGACCTCCGAGGGTCCCGGGATGGGCGAGGGGCGCGCTGGGCCCTTACAGGGCTGGAGGGCTACCCCCCTCCTGCCTCACTTTAGTCCACACACACTCTGCATGGGGTCAGTGTTTGAGTGTGGGGCATGGGCACTGGCACTCTCCCTGCGAGCCTTAGGGACTCAGGGAGATGGGTGCACAGTGAGCCCATACAGGGCTGGGGGTTCTCCCCGTCCGCCTAAGGGCGGGGGGGACCTCCATCACTGTTTTTTGGGCACACCTTCTGCGAGGTAAGCGCGGCAGGATGTGCTCTGTCAGCCGCAGCCCAGACTTCTCCACGGTCACGACTGGGTTAAAGGAGAATGTGGGGCAGCAGCTGCTGACCAGAAAGGCCGGTCAGGGACAGTAGGGTGGAATGTTGTTATTGGACGACAGTGCGTACATTTATCGTGGCCTGTGAGAGATATAACGTTGGGTTACGTATTGTAACCCTTGTTATATTAACACAGGCGGAGCCCTCTACTCAGGGCACTGTCTGTCCTATTCCGCTCGCTGAAGAGAGGTGTAGGATGACAGTCAGGAGGCGGGGCCTCCTTTTATACGGTGTGATGCGCGCGCATTCAGGTAGGCCCGCCTATGGCCGGCCACGTCTATAAGAATTTTCAGTGGGAGAATGCTCGCATGATAAGGTAGTACCCATAGAGTCCAGTAGAGGGCTCCGCCTGTGTTAATATAACAAGGGTTACAATACGTAACCCGACGTTTTGGTTTTTTGGGGGGCCAGTTCATTAAGACAGGAGGAGAGGGTGGTGTTGTAGTAGTCCACCAGTTGACATGGATTGTCAGGCGGGGGGAGGGAAGGCGGACATCTTACAGGGATTTAAGGTTTCTGAAGGTTATTGTGCGCTTGTGTTTTTGGATGGGGATGGGGATATTAATGTCCATGGTGATGGCCAGGTGGTCGGAGATGTGAAAGTCGAGGCTGGATAGGTGGTGGGCGGTGAGACCAGTGGAGCAGACTAGGTCCAGGATGTGTCCACGGCTGTGTGTGGGGAAGTTGATGTGCTATGTAAAGTTGAAGCATTGTAGAGTTTCCAGAAATTTGATGGCATATTTACTGGTGGTTGGGTCATCAATGTGGATATTGAAATCCCCTACGACGAGCACAGATGGAGATATTGCGCATAGCTTGGTTAGAAGATCAGAGAGGTCGGAGAAAAAGGTGGGATTTTGTTTTGGAGGGCGGTAAATGATGGCTGGGACCAGGGGAGTGGGACCAGAGAGCTTGAATGAGGGAATATCAGGGATGGAGATGGTGGTCCTTGTGGACGTGGTTTATCAAAATAGGTGAATCTTGATGGAGTGACTTGGTTTAATGAGAAATAGTCCAGAGGTTTTTGCCAGGTCTCAGTGAGAAAGCGGAAAGAGCCTGTATATTTTTGGAACATATGGGACCCGCTCTATCGAAATCAGTCGGAAGTCGCAACGGCTCATTTCAAAATAAACGTGGATTTGCGCTTTCAGAATATGAAACTTGTATCTCCAAAATCACACGATAAATACATGTCTGAAGCTTGTAAAGGGAAGATGACAGCTCTCACTCGCACTCTGCTCTTCCGCAGCACCGCCCCCCCTCCCTCCGGCTGACATTATGAATGTAAGGCGTAGAGTAATCATAGATAACACGGCAGGGTCCGTTACAGTTTGTTTTCATCTGATTTCAATTAAACAAAGTCTTGGCTTTCAGAATATTAAACTTGTTTTGGCAAATTCAGATGATAAATACAACTTTGAAGCTTGTAACGTCATAATTACAAGCGGAGAACGGAGTAACTTTACGTCACTGCATGCATAACAACAGCCGGTGTTTCTCGTGAGTGTTTTCCCCGGGAAACAAACACAATACACACAAATGCAAAATGACACAAACACATACACACACGTATACACACACACACACACACACTTGCGAGCTTCCCCCAGACCAGTAATACAAACGAAAATATCTTCCCTCCGTAGTATTTTGATCATTTGCTCCGCTAATAATCAATCAGATCGATGGATTCCAGAGAAGAGGAAACTTTAAAGGCCTTTTTCTCAAAATGATGACTCTGTGATAGTCATTATATAATGTGACATATTTTGCTTAATATTTGGAGTACAAAAACAATCCTGATATCATTAGAAAGCTAGGAATCTCCTCTTCCCAACAGTGTATACAACTAAAAATGTATCTTCGGGTCAATGCGACTGATTTCGATGGAGCAGGTCACATATTGTCTTCAGAATTACTATCTTTGCGTTTTTAACTGTTATAGATTTTCAGCAAAGTACTTGGTTCCAACCATAGATTTGCACATTCTGAAAAATGTTTTTTTAAATGTTTTTTTGCTAGGGCTGTGATTCCACTGTCATTTCGGGACATGTATCTCATCTGGGATATTTCAAGACATCTTTCTACTTAACTTTCTTTGAGTTTAACTCTAATTTCAGACTCACTTGAAAGAATGTGACAAAGAGGTTGTTATCAAGAATAAACCTTGTGTTGCTTATCAAAACCTTAGCATGTGGTGACAGTAACTATATTTGATGCTACCAATGCCAAAAGTTACTATTTATTTCAGAGTAATCTGAAACATACAAGAATAAAATGAACTTCTAAACCTTGATTCTGCCAATCAATATTTGATATTGTGTTCACCTTCTCTTTGCTCTGTAAATGGTTCATTTTCAATTATTGAACCAACAGTAAATGTGTGTAACTGGGAGTAAGCTCATGTGATTGCCTACTATTTTTACTTCGGATAAGTGTGAAGGGTAGATCATCTCTTAATAATGTCATTTAGACACAACACTCCTCCAGTTTAATCATTGCGGCTAACATTGAACAAATATATCATTTCTGAGATGGAATGCTGTTGAAATAAAACACTGTATTATTCATGCCATGGGCATACTAGTAATATCCTCTAGCTGTTATTTTTAAATATTCAATTAGACAGAGGAAAAGGTTATTTAAGTTAACTTGGATAAATGGCCTTAAATTATTTCTAACAAAACTGAAAATCATCCTTTTGACACATGAAATGGATAGACGAACAGTGAAAAGACGTCTGATTTAACAAAATACAGTAAATCAAATCAAAATCAAATCAAGTTTTATTTATATAGCACAATTTTAAAAGGATTTTTGGCCGAGCCAAAGTGCTGTACATACAGTACAGTAACAATACTTTGCAATAATGACACTTTATAACAAATACAACAGCACAGTTTGTGCAGAATATCAGTATGAGAAAACGACACCCTCTGTAAGTGCAGCCTTTACATGTTCATAATTTAACTGTAATATGTAATGTCTAAGTGTAATAATAATTATTGTTGTAATATTTCATGCGTGCAATATTTAGTATTTTATTTTGAAGTCCAAGTTCACGTCTCGTTATGCTGTTCTCGCTTGAGTTAGAGAGCGAGAACATGAGAAGCACCCTCAGAGTAAGATGCACGGATACTTACAGCGCCGTTAGTTTTGTATTCTTATACATATAAGTTTTGAAGAGAACTGAAGAATACTTCCCTCTGTTTTCAGAGCATGCAGCCCAACGAGGTATGTTGTTGTGCTTGTATTACTTTTATGTGTATTACCTTGCTAGTCATCTCACATGCTGTGCATGTTATTGTGTGTCTAACACAAAACTATGTTTGTCATTTATACTGTTTGTTTGTGTAGTTTTCACGGTGGATTCGAAGAGGAATAAACCCGTAATGAGAAAGCCACTTGTGTCTGCCTGTGCTTTGAGGGAATTACACCCTCTGTCCTTAGACCCTCACATCATACAAGGAAAAACTTCCAAAAAGGAAAAACGCACAGTTTAAAGGGGAACATGGGAGAAACCTCAGGGAGAGCAACAGAGGAGGGATCCCTTTCCCTGGACGGTTTTAGATATGTCCGTTTTTCTCGCGTCCAGGAGAGAACTGATTAAAATAATGAGAACAATGAGTCTCGACTATAAGTTTCAAATGGTGGTACTTTAATAAAAATAAGGCACGGTATTTTTACAAACAGGAATCGTTCGAAAGAGGAGGAACACAGCTGTTGTCCCTCCGCAGATGTCCGGCCGAGGAGAGAGTAGGTGTAAAAAGGGCACAACAAAAAACATTTAGTCTTTAAATATCCGAGTTTGGCCCCTCCTGCCCGCTGGCTCTGTTGCTGGTGACTTCCGCTAGTTTCTCCAATATCCGCTCACACTCTTCAAAGGATCTTTGCTTTGTACATTCAACACATGACTAAACACACCTCTTCTTTACATATTCTCCTTCATGTCTTTTCATTTGGTCAATTTAACGGCTTGATACTTTACGTTATGTTACGTCTCTGAAGTCAAGTTACTGTTAGTATTTCGGACATTACTTCCGGAAAGCTTTTCAAAATAAACACAGACTAGAGTCAAACCGGAAGTATTTTCACAATAAAAGCTTGACCTCAGAGATTGTGCGAAAACTTCAGTTTTTTCAGTATAAGTCAGCATTTTAACTGATGGCATGTTTTAACTAAATTATGCCATAAAACATTGATTAAAATTACTAGCAACGGACAGACGTGCAATAGATGCTGTGTGTAAATCGAAGAGATAATACATTTTACAGCATAGGTAGACCAAATGTTTGGAAATGCATGCGTCTCTAATAAGAAGATGAATCCACGAGGATGTCAACAATCCTGTGGGAGCCATCAGGGAAGTAGAATGGTGAGAGTCAGGCAGGACCACAGAGACAGGTTCAGCCACGACTCAAAATCCAGGACTCAGATCCAGTACTCAGGATAGAGGATCCAGGACACAGGATCACAGCAACAGGATCAGCCTCGACTCAGGATCCCGGCGTAGATATAAACACAAAAAAAAGAAATTTGGGGGAAGCTGGGTTAATCGGAACATGAGTGTACACAGGTACAGACAGACAGAAGGAAGAAGTAAGGTGTCCCCCCCAACAGTCCGAGCCTATAGCAGCTAAACTAACGTGTATACGTACATGCACTCTCTTAGGATAGGTTGAGGGAAAAGGGTAGCAAGTAAGAAGTAAGAAACAGAGGTGGAGAGGCACACGCAGGGAGAAAGGTCCCCACTGGAACTTTAATTGGAATTGGTGAGAGGTAAGGAGATATGCTGTGAATACGGTCTAAACACTCCCCGGCCGGAAAAGGCCTCTCTGCAACCTGTTACCCTCTAATAGAACCTCGAGAGGTCAGAGAGGGGAAAGGTTTTGGATAAAGAGAAAATAGAATGAATAGATTACAGAAGTAGAGAGTAATCTATAAGATAAATGATGGGGAGCTTCAAACAATGCGTGTTATGTATACCCTTTATTAAAAGTATAGTAACAAACAGTCACAGTAATAGGCATAATTTCAAAGGTAATACAAAGGTTATCCCCACCACCAAATTGAAAAACATGCTTGCAATATGGACAGAATCTCAAGGTGAAGTGTCATATAATGCCTTGCATTGTTTTTTTGCAGGTGAAGTGGTTTTACTGGCCTCATCAGACCTTGACATCCAGTATGTTTGCATCAATGTCTGAAGCAGCCTCGTATGAGGGTCAGCATCTTGAATCTGAGGTCGAGGTACAAACATCCAGAAATTAGAAAGTGCATGTATCTTAATACAAGTATCGTATCGTAGCATCTTTCAATAGTTTAGATGCTGTACCTGACTTTTGAATAGGGAGCTGATTCGGATAGTTCTCGATCTACCGTTAAACTCAGCTCAAATCTTCACCTATGGTCATAAATGTTGGCTTCTGACCTGATACAAATTGCCGAAACTATTTTCTATTCGTACAGAATCTCAATCCAGCGTGTCAGGCAAGGGCTTGAGTTGTTTTTTGCAGATTACATGGTTCTACTGGCCACATCAGACCTTGACTCCCAGTGAGTTTGCATCCAAGTTTGAGCAGCCTGGGTTGGGGTCAGCACCGGGAGTCTGAGGCCATGGCAAAAACATAACACTCACCATCGATGGCACCATTGTTTCCCCCTCCAATCAGGCACGCAATCTTGGCGTAATCTTTGACCCCACCCTCTCCCTCGAACCGTCAAAACCTCATTTTTCCACCTCCGCAATATTGCAAAAAATCCTACCCTCTCTCACCCGCCCCGCAACCGAACGACTAATCCATGCCTTCATTTCCTCCCGCCTTGACTACTGCAACTCACTTCTTTACGGCATCAGCACTACATCCCTCAACAGACTCCAACGGGTTCAAAATGCAGCTGCACGTCTCCTGACGCATACCAAATCATGGCATCACATCACCCCAGTCCTCAAAGACCTCCACTGGCTTCCTGTCTCCCATCGCATCAACTACAACATTCTGGTCCTGACCTACAAAGCACTCCACCATCTGGCCCCCCCTTATCTCACAAACCTTCTCACTCCTTATCAACCCCCACGGTCCCACAGATCCACCGCAGCCGGACTCCTATCCATTCCCACATCCACACTCTGCAGCTTTGGGGACAGAGCCTTCTCAGTGGCAGCTCCTAGGCTCTGGAATTCCCTCCCCCAAGATCTTCGTGACTCTCAGTCCCTCACAGTCTTTCAGTCCCGCCTCAAAACACATTTTTTCAACTCTGTCTACCCATAAGCCCCCCCCCCCTCTCAATCAACTTCCTCTTGACTGCCTTTTTTTGTTTATTTTATTTTACTATACTTACTTGTTTGCCTGTCCTTGTTTTTCTACCCTCCCTCACACTGTAAAGCGTCTTTGAGTTGTGAAAAGCGCTATATAAATAAAATGCATTATTATTATTATTATGGTACTCGCAACCACAAATGCAGAAATTATCTTAGTACCAGGTAAGTAGTCTCTCAGTAGTACGGGTGCTGCATTGTATGCTTTTGTATTTATATGCTGAATCAGACAGTTAACCTGTTAAGCCCGAGAGCCCCCGGTACAGACGGCCTCCTGCAACATCTTGCAGGAAACAGTGTCTGAGGGCATGTTCATTTAATAAACTATGAATGTTTTATATCCATGTAACGGAAAGAAACTCATCTAACTGATCATTTTAATTTTTTTCTCCAAAAAAACCCCCACAATGCTAACGCTGAGCCTCTGAATTAGCAACGAGCGAAAAATGCTAACAGATGACTGCACCGAAATTCACTCACAAAACCTTATTATTTATCTTTGCTGCACATCTCAACCCATCGTTTCACATCGTGAGGGGACACAGAATCGAGGGGTACCCTTCATTATCACTCAATTATACGAATTCTCGGAGAAGACACAAGAACACACATCAAAACATATGGAGCTAAAAACGGCAAAATGGCTCACCTGTGTGGTAGTCTGGTCAAAAGTGGTCTTCAATGGCATTAAAACGATAAAAACGATGCTGAAGTTAATCCATAGGTTAATCCAATGTGTCTGTGTCACTTTGAATGATTTCTGATAATCCATGAGCAATAGATCTGCTTTTCCGTTTCTGGAAGCCAGAGCTAGAAATATTTTCACTCTGATGCAAAACTGCGTCCGCGAAGCCCCCACCTTTTTGTTTTACCATGTGTGTGTGGGGCATACTTGTCAACCCTCCCGATTTTTGGATTGGCCCTCTCCCGGTTTCCTCCCGGGGTCATATTTCTCCCACATTTCTCCCGTTTTCTGACAAAATCTGATTTACTCAGGACTGTTTCCACTCGGACTTTAACGCCCGCAACTGAAAGTCTGAGAGGGTGAGGAAGATTGTCACAGAAAACAGAACAATAATCGACAACTCCACCCTCTGCTCACTCCTTTCCTGTTAAATACAGGTCCAGCCCACACATATGCTCCATTAAGGATGGTGCTTCAGGCCGCAAGGCAGTGCACTTACAACTACAAGAAGCATGTTAACCCTCTGGAGTCTAAGGGTATTTTCTCGATTTTTAGATGTTTTCTTAAATCACCTTTTAAATGTATTTCTTCTAACATGTGTTAGTAATTAAATCAATGTTGTAATGGCATAATTTAGCTTAAATGTTGCTTTTATTTTGAAAAGACTTCCGCCAGAATCAGGAATACAAGTTTATTTTGAAAATCTATTCCGGAAGTAATCTCTGAAATACTGACAGAAGCTTGAACTCAATGTTAAACCGAATGTAAATATTATCAGCCGTTGTGATAAGATAAAAAGTGATGCAGGCGAGTGTGTAGGACCAAGGCGTGTTTAGTCATGTGTTAAAAGTACGATGTAAATATCCTTTGAAAAAGTGTGTGCGGATATAGGGAGATTAGCGGAAGTCATCAGCAACAGAGCCACAGACGGGAGGAGCTAACCTGCTGTATTTAAAGACGGAATGTGCTTTGAACTGCCCTTTTTCTTGACCTACACCTGAGGACAACAGCTGTGTCCTCCTCTCTTTGAACTGCCGCATGCTTGTAACATTACCGCGCCTGATTTATATTAAAGTACCCACATTTTGAAACTTTAGTCGAGACTCACTGATCTCCTTATTTTAAAACTTTCTCTTCTGGACTTGAGAATAACGGACAAATCAACACATGGCACCCATGTGTTACATATCAAAATGTTCAGGACAATCTCTGGTATTGCTATATATGCAAATTACTCACCTTAGAGCACTGTTTGATGAGATAAGTAGCTCAAAAGCTTAAAATTTGACATCCGATTTTCGGAAAATCTTCAAAACTCTTGTGAAAACACAAATGTACTGATGTGATCGAATTGTTTTGGTGTTTTAGATTTGTTTACCAAAGTCTTAGGATCACAGAAGCAGTGAAATATTTGAATTACACTGTATATAAATGTGTTATTCATGTCTAAAATGAAAAAAATTAAATTCGAATTTTGAGGAAAATAGGTGTTTATCACTCTACTCTCACCACAGCAGGGACTGAGATACATTAGGACTGAATAATGACTTCCATACATACCAAGGTTCATGTGATGTGTACACATACACATTGAGCATTCCAACTTTTTTTTTCAACCAACAATTTATTATAAATATGTTTTTTCAACCAACTGTTTATATAAATATAAGAAACTGGAAAATCTCACTATTTACAATATTGAACATCAAAACTTTCAACCAACTATTCATTATAAATGTCAAGACAGTGGGTCTGGCTGCTGTGTAGGTGGGGGTGATGGTGCATGGTGCTGTGTAGGTGGGGGTTACAAGTGCTCTACGAGACCTCCACGAGACCTCCTTGCTGGCTGGGTTGATGGCTGTGGTGGAGCCTTTGTGCTGAGGTGTATCTTGACCTGGTGGCAGCCGCAGATGGAGGCAGCTGTAGTGATGCTGGTCTGCTGGTCCTTGGTGGTGATGGCTCTGGTGAAGGCCCTTGAGCCACAGTAGATCTTGACCTGGGGGCTGGCACAGATGGATGTTCTGGCTGCTGGATAAAACGCCGCCTGTGGGCCACACCACACACACACACACACACACACACACACACACACACACACACACACACACACACACACACACTTCCAGTTACTTTACATTCAGTATAAAATCACAGACACACATATACATAGGCTACATCTGATTACAAAGTCTCATCTGTACAGGACGGTAAAATAATAACAGGCACACATATAAATACATCTATGACAAAGTCTCATCTGTACAGAACAGTATGATAAAATAATCACAGGCACACATATAAATACATCTTTATGTGTATACAGCCTTATCTGTACAGAACAGTATGATAAAATCATCGATGGCAAAAACATGTCTATGTTGTCTTTGTATTCTTCTTCTTCAGAAGAGTCGAAGACTTCAGGTTTTGAGGCTCTATCTTCACTGCTGCTAGCGAAAAAAATCTCTCGCGAAATCGGCAACTGTTTTTTTTAAGCCATTTTCTCTGTCTCTCTCTCTCCTCACAGACGTAAACTGATGGGAGACACGTAGTTTATGTTTTTTTTACATGGTGGGTAGGTCCTTAGTGATTTCTCGATGTCCATTGGTCATTTCAGACCATGATGGCTGCCGGCCGAGATTTCCTTGACGGACACACGAATCCACCAATCCCACACAGTGTAAAGTCAAGCTGCTTTGAGCGGCAATATTGGCTGCTGTGCCCTGGGTACAGTCTCACAGGAGATACTCCTGGAAAGCTACTCTTCCAGCGATTCCGCAGATATCTGAATCATATTTCTACTCTCAAGGTTGGCAAGTATGGTGTGGGGAGATTCCCCTTCGATTCTATTGGCTCTAACGGTCAGAAAGAGATATCAATCACCAAAATCGACCAATGGGTTCCAGAGAAACGGTAAAACCCCCATTTCCACCCAAATCACCTCAGAGGTGGAGTTTTTTTTGCTAAACCTCTCTAAAAAGGTCAAATGTCACTTGTTTTGCATCAATCTTGATACAGGGTACTTATTATATGTTGTACTTTGGATTCCTAAAGCTTTTAGTCTACTAACCCATCATCCAAGGGTAGTTTTCACTGTAAGTAAAACATAATCTTTGGACGGACACTATAATTTACAGTTTTTTACTATGTTCAATCTGAATTTTCTTTAAAATAAAAAACATCTATATTGATTCTGACTTTTCTACATCCAACTCACAGGTTTATCATTACTTTGAGAAAAAAGATTATTAATGTAATCCTTTTAGAAGGGAAGATATGGTAATTTGTTCTGGGAATGTCATTTTCGAGCCTGAGACCTGAAAAACAGGCTCAGGGCTTAACAGGTTAAGAGGTTGCTGATCCTGATAGCGAAACCCTTGATCTATCGTTTAGAATTTCACATATAAGCTTTGACTAATGACACATGGTGCAAGTTGCGGAAAGAGGTTTTTTGTATGGTGACAGGGCTTGACACTGCCCATTGTCTCGAAACCGAGTTGAGAAATGTCCTATTGCTCCGAAAGCTAATTTGTCCAAAAGTCTGTTAAACAAAAAAACAAAAGGCCATTGTTACAATGGTGGCACCCTAAAATATAAACTATGCTATTGTTGCGTAGGCATGACTCTGCCTCTGATTGGCAGGGACTCATTGCCTTAAAGTGAGATTGGTTAGGGTTAGAATAGTATGTTAAGTCAATATGAAGCAGGGTAGGCCAGTCCATGCCTTCACTGTTATTCTGCATAATAATTAGCAGTGTACTTATGTTTGTTGCAGCGAGTGTGTATTTCATAGCGGAACAATAGGCTTGATTTATTTCGAGTAACCGGCTGTCAGAGAAATGGCAATTGGCCCAACAGGACATGTTTCGAACCATTGGGGTTTTGCAATAGAGGGTTGGGATTACTCTTAGAAGCAGTTTAAGAAGCATGAACATGCAGAAGTAGCTTGAAGTAGAACCACTGCTGTACTGGCATGTGCACAGATAGTCTTTCAAGGGGGCTTGAGCACCTGCTATGAGGGGCCGTGTAGGCCAAAATTCAAACTAACCTCGCACACACACTACTGAAAACATCTGGCCTTGCACACACACTACTGAATTACTCTCACATTCACTACTGAACACCTCACACACACACTACTGAAAACATCTGGCCTTGCACCCACACTATTGAAATCCTCTCACATTCACTACTGAACACCTCACACACACACTACTGAAAACATCTGGCCTTGCACACACACTATTGAAATCCTCTCACATTCACTACTGAACACCCCACACACACACACACACACACACACACACACACACACACACACACACACACACACTACTGAACACATCTGTCTGTCCTTGCACACACACTATTGAAATCCACTCACATTCACACTGAACAACTCACACACACACTACTGAAAACATCTGGCCTTGCACACACACAACTGAAATACTCTCACATTCACTACTGAACACCTCGCACACACACTACTGAGAATTAACCTCACACACACAAGCAACTGAAAACATTTTACTGAAAGGTTCTCAGCAGGGAATGTGCATGTGTTTCACCTATGTGTGTGAGGGGGATTCTTTAACGGAAGTCATTGTGATGAAACGGAAGTAATAAAGAACAATGCTGCAGTGATACAGTAGGTGGCGATAATTCTCGTCTACTCTGTTTGGAAGTCGCCATTAAAGAAGAAGAATGAAACAGAAGGTCCAATTCAGCATGGATTTATAGAGAAACGGCAGCACAGCCGTAGGCTGGAGCCTGGACCGAGCAGTCTACTGTACAAACTGAGACAGTCTGGTCTATGGAGGTGTTCTTGTTTACATCACCTGGCACAGCTCATGAGGTGGCCTAGCAACCGGCTAGCAACATGCATAGCTGCAATAAGCTAACAAGCTAACTAAACCGAAATTGAGCTAGAACCTTTCCTTTTTTGTTTTACCATTTATTGAAGTGATTGATATTTCAGGCTGAGAGGGCAATGGCCAGTTAAATATGGTTGATTAAGCTGTATACTTCTAGCCAACAGTTATGTTGGCATTAGTTAGTTAACAGTAAGTAAATATAGGAGTAACCAATGTACTCCAGCCTGATCCAAATAAGGCTAACCTGTCTGTTGTTCCAGGTCTGCACATTTTACGTTGCTTAAGGTTGCTTAAGGTTTTGAACACAAAACTATTCGGCAAAACTTTCAATAATCATCTATGGTATTGAGTTTTTTGGATAATACTTGCATACAAATCTATACATGCCTTCAGTTTTCATTTGTGCATGATTCTAGTTATTGATTTTTTGCTGTTACTTAATTATACTTTTAATAAATTCAAGGCAAGCTTTGTTACACGTGATGGTAGCTAGTTAGTGCTCTTACCTGTGTGCCTCCTCCTCAATCAGACTGTATTAAAACTCTTAACTATCAGTTCTATCTACTTTACTTTAAACAATTAAAAAGACAAAATCAACTACATTTATTGATATACCAATCTTTATTTTTGGGGCCTCTTCTTTTAAATTAAACTTTCAGACGTGAGATATTAAAATACAGTAATAGTATTGTTCATTTAAAACAAACTGAGCCACTCCTTACAGTTAACTTCATATTTATTTTTGTCTAAAGCATTTATTACACACATTTTCCCCTCATATTCACAGTGTGGATCAATTGAGACAGCGTGGTGTCCAGAGAGCTGCAGAGACTTTGGGAGAAACCTCAGTGTGACGGATGTCCTGTCTGTTGGTTTGGCTGGAGAGGACTGAGGTGGAGCGGTCTTTCCCTGGGAGCAGGACCAGGCCTGATGGAGGAGGACGTGACCTGATGGAGGAAGACCAGGCCTGATGAAGAAACCACCTAACTGCATCTGTGAGCCCATACTGGGCACAGCTGTCACAAACAAATGATGGTCCTGTTTGAATACACACTATTCAGTGTGCAGATCTTTGTGTTCACAATAAAAGTGCAGTTTCTTAGTGAATGTCCTGTATTGCTCTTTAATGTCATATCAGCTTTTCATTTTCTTCTTGCCCCTCGGAGAAAATGGTGAGGCAACTTTGTGTCCTTCAGGCATGTCCTTTCCTAACAGAAATTATAAGAGACATTATTGCAGAGCAAGAGTGTTATTTATGAAAGAGGTGTGTTTGTTTATTAAGCGGCTGTAGAAATAATATATTTTTGTCTCACTGTAAGAACCACTTTTACCACGTCTTTTACAGACAATATATAGAGACAAATGGTAGCAATTCTCACAATGTAAAATAATAATTGCCTTAAATACATTGAAATGTGAAAGCTGACAAAAAAATCATGTTGCTTGGTAAAATCGAAATGTAACTTTTTGCAAGGAAGGAACAGTCAACTTCCCTGATGTCAGTATTTACAGATGAAGCACTTAATTTCGGACAGTTTGAAAAGCAAGGGCAGTGATTGGTAAGTGGTCTGCCCTCGCTCAAGGGAAAGCCTCCAGCTTGACTTGAGACCGCCCCCGTTATAAATAAATGTAATTATAATGAAGCCAGCTGCAATGGATCATTGAAAACCTGAAATTGAAAATCTGGCAACGCCCTCTTGGAAAATAGTGGGAGGGCTTGACCTTCCTCGAAACTGGGAGTAGGCAGGAACAGGTAAGCTGGAGTCCGAAATTAAGTGCTTCATCTGTAGTCATGTTTAATGGCATGTATATTAGTGTATTATAGTTGTTACTTTATCTATTTAAACCAGAACGTTTCTCGATTCTTTGTACAGTATGAAAGGAGTCTTTGTACATTTCACTCCATGCTGAAGTTCACTGATGTCAGGAATCTCGGTCTGTCTCTCGTGTTCAGCATCCTCTGGTCTGTCTGCATCACCTGGAAACTTTAAACAAACAGATATATATATGTAAAGTGACAATGTGTTGGTCACAGACTTTTTTTTACATGCAAACGTCAAGTGATAATCTTTTTGTTATCCTTAAAGAAAGTGCTGATAAGATACAGCCCTTACTGTATTTTATCAGTTGGATTGTGTATTATTGTCCTTTTGGGGTCCTTTTTATTTTACTGTTATTTACTTTAAACATTAACCTGTGTTCACCTGTTGCCCTTGTGTTTCTGCCTCCCCTGCCCAGCTGTGTCTTGTCCTGTGATTACCCTTCTTTGTATTTAGTCTTGTCTTCCTCTGTGCTCCTTGTCGGTTCATTGTCTTTCCTGTCACCCTTCATGTTTGTCACGGTTAGTTTTGTCAGGATGCTACCTCGTGTTACCTACTTTTTGGATTCATTGTTTTGTTTAAGTATTTTTCATTGTCAACAGCTTTTTTTGTAAATAAAGCTCACTTTTTTTTAAACTGCATTTGGGTCCTACCTTTTCCCGAATCGTAACAGAGTGAGGTTCATTTTCAGTTGTGTGTGTGTGTGAGGTGTTCAGTAGTGAATATGAGAGGATTTCAATAGTGTGTGTGTGAGGTTAACATCACATTACATTACATTGCATTTATTTGACGCTTTTATCCAAAGCGACTTACAATAAGTGCATTCGACCAAGAAGATACAAACTTGAAGGAAACAGAATCATATAAGTACATCAGGTTTCATAGAGCTAAAACATTTCAAGTGCTACTCAACTGGCTTTAGATAAGCCAGTCCTTTATTAGTATACAAGTGCTTTGTTAGTAATTGCTAAATGCTTTTGGTTAAGTTTCAGTAATGTGTGTGCTAGGTGTTCAGTAGTGAATGTGAGAGTATTTCAGTTGTGTGTGTGTGCAAGGCCAGATGTTTTCAGTAGTGTGTGTGCGGGGTGAGTTTGAATTTTGACCTACACGGCCTTTATTGTCACCCCTTTGCTCTCTGCCATAATTCTTGCCTATCTCCACTGTCAACTGTCAGATAATAGAAAATAAGCCCAATATGTGTGGAAATATTTTTAATGGGCCTTTAAAATTACATACAGGCAGTTACCAAAAAAACAACAAAGTTTGATAATCACATCGGCATTTGCATATACTGTATATTTGTTAAATAAAACACACTAACACTGGAAACCAAAAATACTTGAACTGGCATAGGATTTTATTAAAGAGGAAGGTAAAAGCAACATTTCTCCATGGGAGATGGTCATTTTTCTTCCACGCTGACTTTTAGTAGTTTGGCTAAAAGCTATGCTTTCTCTCCAGCTATGTCCCGCTTGTTCACACGTTCCCACCTGGACGCTGCCCAGGACAACCACACTCTGATCTGGGGAATAAATGGGAGTGAGTTCATGTTGTCCGACCACTTACCATTACTTCAACAAGCCTGTGTTGACAGATGTAAGTAAGCATCTTTCATCATGTTGAAATATTGATCCATGTCTCTGGCTTCTCTTTTGCAACAGAGGAACCCTCAACACACGTCACCTCCTTTGCTGAGTTTGCAACCTTGAACAGTTCAGAGTCGAATTTTTGGACATTCATACTATAAAGGGAATATCACAGCTCCTGAAGAAGAATTGCGAGAAATTAAAGAAGTCCTTTTGTAGGTTGAATTCCTCCTAAGATGAAACTCTTCAGAGTTTTTGCAGGTAGAGAAGTCATTACAGTAAATTGCTTAAAGTTCTTTAATATGCATTTCCTAAAGCACTCGCATACAAACATTTTTCAAAGTAGCAAACATGAAAGAGCAAAGATAAACCTGAGAAATAACAATGGTAGTGTCACAAAGGGTGTGATCCCTTTGGTTACAGCACAAATCATTTTATAACCATGAGTGTAGTGTTGCAGCTAGTACCATTATCCTTGAATAAAAAGAGGAATTGTTTGTTCTTCAAAACAAAAATAAAGGTCTCTATCATAGCCAATGACGATCGCACAGATATGAAGTTGGTGTTTATCTTCCCATTTTACTCTATGAAGACGGAAAACACACATGCCAATATTTACCCAGAAATGTAGCTCAGCGCAGGTTCAATCAGGAAGACAACATTATCGGGTGCCACACGTTATCTCAATAAGTGATCAGGGGCGTTACGCCCCGGCTAGCCAATCATCGCACCTGCTAACCCCTTTAAATCTGCTCTCCCTGTCAGTTGTCATTTCAGGTGTCAACGCACAACCCTCCTCCACCCCTTCGCCTCCTGTCTCCTAATACAGGGCCAAGCTAAAACCTTCTCCCTTCAGATCAGACCGAACTACTATCACCACCACCAGGTCTAGACCCCGGGGGGGTTTATCAGAGCGGTTCTTTCCCTCCTGAATGATCATCCTGCAAACCCGGGGCCTAATCGGCAAACATCATGACAGTTACTTGTTGTAATACGTCAATCACTATTCCTGCATATCATGTGCCCCGATAATAAACATGTATTTCATACATCACGTCTCTTCTGATTGAAATAATATTGGAGCATTTAAGGTATTAGAATGCCGGAATGAAAAACTGAAATGTTTCAGGGCTGCAGTTCTGACACATCAAAACGAGCACAAAAAGTACCATTCTCTAATTACAGGGCTTTTACCAGTTGAAATCTATGCAATATAACCGTTTGACATTCTTAAATTGAAAGAATGACCTTCCTCAAATACACTACCAAACGGTCAAGTTATATACATGTAGGGCAGTGTGTGACGCAGTTTTAATTCAATACAGAACCAGAAGCTTGTGTCTTTGGCATTGATGTAATACTGTGTGCAGAAGGATATTGGGCAATTTTTCAAAGTACTCAATATATCTGAGGCACTGAAGATGCTCTGATATATATTGTCAAGTTGGGTACACAATTTGACACTTGTAGGTTCCTGACAACATGCTGGGTTCGCATGGATGAACAGTGCAAAATGGTCAAAGAGACAGAATGCTAATGTCATAATGAAACAAAAACCACCTAAACTTTATCTGTGTGTATGTATATGTGTATATATATATATGTGTATGTATGTGTATATATATATGTCAATCAACAAGTAAAGCAGATTAATAATAATAATGATAATTATTTATAGATTATAAATAAATAATTTAGGAACAAGGGGGTGAGATTAAATAAATTATACTTCTTCTCACTCCTTTTCGAACACTAGATGTGGGACTGTTTATGTTGCTAATGCTGCTGTTGTTGTTGTTGTTGTAAATGTCACTTTGTTTTGTTTTCTGTTACATGACTATGCACTGCAACATTTTTGTTTTTTTGAAATTATTTATTTTACTTGTTCGAAACAAATTGTATCAATCAAAATCTTTGTTGTTTAATCCTTACCGGAGTCTTTGGTCCCTGTGCCTGGCTGAGAATAAACACTAGTAAAACTAGCTTCCTACTTTCACATTTTTAAGTAAAACCATGTTCAAGAAAGGATTTAAAAACTGGACAACTGGAAATACTTGATAATTATTGAGCATTTGAGCTGTAAAGTAAGCAGTAATTGTAACCCCTGGACAGAGTGTGTGTGACAATTTTCCTCCTATCGAATTTTAAACTAACGTTGGGTGCTTCTCAATGTCAAGGAAGGATCCTTCAGAGCCTTTATTTCAAGGATGCTACGTCATCGAATCCTGCTGAAGGACTGTTCCAATGTACAGGATCCTTGGAATTCTACCGAGGACTGAATCCTTTGTTGCAGGAAATGTTGAGGCTGCTCATGTGTATCCTCGGCGGTCTTAAATGACCCACAATTCTTTGAGCACGGACCAATTTCCACGGACTGGCGCGGTGGCATTAATAATGCAGTAATGATGGGCCTGCACGACATAAAGAATAGAGGGCAGTTTCAGTTTACTTGACATTTGTTAATTGTTAATTGTTATTTTTTTCAAATCTGCAATTTACTTGTGTGTGTGTTTATATTATTAAAAATACAATTGAAATGTGATTACACACTTTCTCCGCATCGATAAGTGTTAGAAGGACTACACACATGCACAAACTATATATGTAAAATTGACACTAGAGAAAGGTGTTGCTTGCTTATTGTGCGGGAAGCATGAAATAGAGGGAATATAAAGGGGTGTCTACCAAGGGTGATTTAAACCATCATGACACATCACAAACTAACGATGGAGTAATTATGGATGCTTCATTTACATGATTTACATTACAGAATAAAACCCGTACGGAAGGCAAGCGGGAAGACTTATTTAACTAGAACATCCTCCTCCTCCGAGCAGACAGACGCCGAAGGTTCTCTCGCTCTATCTCTTCCTCCATCTCAAAAAATGTATGGATAAAAGACAACAACAAAAACGTGTCCATCTTCGATCTTCGCAAATCAGTTATGAGTCTTCAAACAACTCACAATCAATAAGGCGGGGCCTTGCATATGACGCACACCTGCACACTTGCTAGCATGTTCCATTCTTCGTTCTCCGAATGCTAGGAAGGATTCTTGCCTAGCCTCTGAAGGACCTGACTCGGAAGCGTCCTCCATTTTGAGAAACAGACAGACAATATCTCTGCATTCAAAAGTGAATGATTTAGCATTGCAAGGCGCTATTGTTTGTTGGACTCACAACAGTTTTCAAATTGATATATGTAACCTTTTTTATTCTAGGCCTTCCTCTGCCTTGTCAAAAGCTGGCCCCTACATTACCCACAATGCAACTCTGTTGTTTTACGTTTCAGCTTATGCGTTTCAATTTCACTTATGTGGCCTCAAGTAGCTAGCCTCAAGAAGAGATGAGGAGCGAGCAGCAGAGGTCTCCGCACCCCTACATATTTTCATTTTCAAACTGTCACTCAAATGACATCACACGATCCTACCCAACACCTATAAAAGGACCTTTGTGTAAAATCAGTGGCTTTTCTTCTTATGTGACAGGAAAGGATTTAATCTTTTCTCAGCAAGAAAGCAAATAAGTGTGCTTCCCAAAATAAAAAACTATTCTTTCAAAATAAATGGCTTGTGTGTATTATTATGAGAATTACTGGACTCCTCTCCTTGAGCCACCACAACTGTAAAGACAGATTTTTCACATTGGTGAATGATGACATATCAGTGAATTATTTACGCTTTTTTTTTTGGGCCCATTACAGTGTGTAAAGCTTGCATTTAGTGCAAATCATAAAGAGAACCTCCACGTCTCTATTGCACAGCGCTGAGCCACAAGCCCAGGCAGCAGCATGTCATTTCTCTCTCAGAGTCAGGCAGGAACATGGTGTGCCTGTGCAGTTCCATCATCCAAAAAACTATCCGTGGGGTATATTAATGATCCAGTACTTGTATGATGTTTTCGGCTCGAAGGTGAAAAATGAGCACAAACTGCATGACATGTTGCACTGTGCATTAATCATTGCCCTGCCTCTGAGTCGCTTGTTAAACAGGGATACAGTAAATTGGAACTTGTTTTTAAACTACTGGCATGTGTTGCCCATTGTAATGGCTTTTTCGCTTTGGAATTTGTTTAGAACAATCATTTATGTTAAATAAAAAAATAAAAAACTGTCTTCCTGCCCTTAATATATCAGAGCTAAAAATGACTGTCGATGACTTTGCAGTGGGTTAAGTGATGGTGTTAACATCAGTTTCCGACAGGAGCACCCCCATGCTGTTCGGACATGTCCGTGTCAGGTATTAGATTAGCCTCCGCGCCTAGCCCCTTAGACAAGAGTGTGTTTGCTCCCGCTGTAATGCTGTTATCTCCCTTTCTTACCCTCTTCTAATCTGGACACCACAAGTAAGCGCTTCTGACAAGGGCTGTGCACAAATTGAATTTTTCTCCCCCTATCCCATTCGATTTATAATTCCCTCTCTCGCCATACAAGCAAACTCAATTTCTGACCCTTTAGACAAAAGGCTCAGATAAAGCAATTAGTTTCGTGATTCCTTGTGAGTTCCTGACTCAGCCGACCTGAGGGGGAGTGTGAAGCACTAAAAGCATCGCAAACAGGGGCGATGGCGGTCACTGGCAGACAATTTCAGCTCTGCAGAGATGAACTCGGGAGACACTGGCAACAAAGAGGTAAGACGGTAAATATAACAGGAAAAAAGAAGCCAGACAGTCCTTTCAATATGTCTCACCTGCGTCGTCTTTGATCACTGATATTTCCTGATTACTTCAAGCTTTCTTACAATGCAGCCGTCAGGGTATTCTATTATCCACTGCACTTCCAGACTCCATCTTTTAGTCCTAAAAGGCAGGCTGATGAAATGTACAAGGTGTGGGTGTTTGAATCTTCTTTGAAGTGAGACACTAGTGTCCAATGAGGCCTGCACTTGAAAACATATAAGAGGAAATATAAAATATGTTCTTCTCCGCTGTCACTCTTGATAAATACTTTGATATGTACATTTTAATGCAAATACTTGTTTACCTTTCAACTTTATATTGTTTTTACTGATTCTGGATATTTCCAATATCCTAGTAGTTCAAGCCCCATGGTTTTCATTTGAATTGTTGAGCTCCTCTCCAAATAACACTGAACAGGCAACAACCCTTCTCCAGAGCTAGTGAAAAGTAAAAGCAGAGGCTATTTGAACTTTGGACAGTTTTTTTTTTGTAAAGTCACCCTGGCCATATCTCCAGAGTAAGAATTCAATTTGGCCAGTGCAGGGGAAAACTGAAAACCGTAAAGGAGGATTTAGAGTGAAATACATGGCATGGGGAGAATCTTTAAGAAATATAGTTATCTCACAGTCTGGCAGGGGAGATACGGGTATGGCAGAATGTATGAGCTTCTCAGTCATTATCTTCGGGGTGATAGCAAGGTATAATGTATGCAACCTCTTATCACTATAATTGCCTAAAGGAAATAATGTATTTTCCAATCAATTCTGTAGATATGTGTAATCCTTTTGCTATGAGATGATGCAACATTTATTATCGTAACGGTAGGATGAGTGATACTTGTGTCCTGCAGTAATGAAATAAGATGTTTGGTTGTAACAGTATAGTGTTCTGTGCCATAAGACTTTGATATTAGATACTGTTATTTTACTGGCAGCATTGCTTTCTCCTTACCTGCTCAATGTGCTCTGGGCTTGGATCAGTGTCAATGTGCAGTCCGGTCATCAGGAAACACCACATGCAGACATTGGCAATTGAACCACACATTGCAAATCCTGCTGGTTCTGTGCTATCTGCCCTGGGACAAATGAGAGTCAAAAGGATGGGCAGATGACCATTCTGTTTTCCCATGCCAGAGATCAATGCCTTAACCAGAAAAATATCCTGAATAAACCGAGCCAACTTCCAATAATACGCTGAACGGACATATACGCTTTGTCTCAATTCGGATACTTCCATTAGTAGGCCTACAACGCATGTCTTTCAAAGGGAACACTTGTGCATTGCGTGAATTTTTACAGGGTAGTGTTGTCCTCAATCGCACACAGCTGCTGTTCCTTCACTGGAAGTCATGATCCGCGCTGTTAGCTAGCTTGCTAGCAACAATTGTTACATTACCAAATCAATACAAACTGCTCAATCAACCTAATACAATTAAGGGTGGCTTCTTTTTGGCAACAGTATATAACTTAAGTTGGGAAAGAAATATACTTGTATTTGTATCGTGCTGTGTATAAGGGAGCAACTGCAATCGCCACATGACGTCCATCACTTGACATGACGTCAATAATTGAGTGTGAAAACGTCTAGGGTCTACCGTTCCACATCACTTCTTGACCATTATGAGTGAACCATCCGGGTACTCATAGTGTATTTCACCATACTTGGCATTTGAAAATGCCCTTAAAACAGCTATTTTAAGTATAGAAGTACACATTTTGAGACAGCAATAGTGTTCTCTGTGTACTTAACTGAATAGTGTGGCGCAGTGGATAGAGCATTGGTGTTCGGATCAAGGGAGCACAGGTTCAAACCCCACTGCAGTCAGCATGTCGTTGTGTCCCTGGGCAAGACACTTCACCCCAAATTGCTCCTGTGGGGATTGTCCACAGTATTGAGTATGTAAGTCGCTTTGGATAAAATGTAATGTAGTTTAAAAAAAGGCTAATTTTCTTTGTTGTCTTTTGAAAATCTTAAGCAACATGCTCGCCAAAGAAAGGCTATCCACACTGTAGAAGCTTTTAGTATTGCTGTGTGGCCCTGCATTGGCTCGGAGTCTCCAGAGATGCAGGATGCACTGTGTCTACTGTGTGGGGAGAGTGCAAATCCCTGGAGTTGGAATATCAGTCCAGCAGTCAAGCAGTACACAGTGGCTGCTGAGTGCTAGTCTGCTTAGTTGGTGTGTGGTGTGTGGAATATAGTTACCAGTGCAGTATGTTAACATTACTTTACCACTCAAATCATTCTATGAATGACAACCGTTCATCATTATGTGTCATGTAATGCATTACTAGCGCTGTAGTGAGTCAAACAAAAAGGATTTTCAAACTTGGTTTTATATTTGAATCGATTACCAAACCATGGTCCCTAACCCTGACATGTAAAATACAGTAACAATCAAAACAGAAACAAAAGACAGAGTTTGGTATCATTATGAAGTCATATGGGAGTTTGTCATTGCATTTATCTTGCCACACAGATTTAACTTTATTCATTTTCCTTTAAGAAAGTTAGCACTTAAAACTTACATTGCATAGGACATAGCTTGGTTCAACAATCAACAGATGACTTATTACAGTTCCACCTAACTCCAGTCTGACAAAAGGTCTAATTAGCAGACTAATTGAGAACACCTTTGGGGGTGTGCAGGGTCTTAACAACGTATATATTGATATGCAGATGAATGTTAAAGGAAAATATAGCCTATCCTCTTTCTAGGTAGACTCATAGCTATAGTGTTGTATTATTTGCAAGGACCAACACAAACAATATTTTACTGGTGAGGGAGGCTGAAAAAAAACGTAGGTTTAGCAGTAATCAACCTTTAGCAAAAAAAAAAGACGAAGGACTAATTTTAACCCTAACCCTAAGCAATGTGAAGAATGGCCTTAAACGTTTTTAAAGTGCAATTAGCAAATGATCAATATTACGGTAAAAAAACAGTTCCTTTTGGGTTATTCATTGGTTGGTGAGATTGGTCAACCCAATTCTCACCGATGTTACGTTATTAAGGAGGCTTCTGATTGCATTATTTCTGGGGTTGAGAGGGGCATGTGTTGTGTACAGGGAGAGAGCATATGTATTTCATTAAATGGTTTACTTGTTTTACTGTTATTCAACAAAAAACTCTGTATAGTACCATTAATCTGTTTATTGTGTGCCATTGAGAGGGTACTATTTAAAAATGGAATTTGTTATAAATGGGGAAATATGTTTGTGTTTGAAATATATCTCTAGGTTCATACCCTTGCTTTGGTTGCCTATTTTTTGTTTCGATTTACATATGAATATGTGCAATAGTATGTTTAGGCTTTTTGGCACAAGCAGTACGAATACCATGGGACTTGAGAGCAGCAACATTATTGCCCTCACTGAATTCCAAACAATACAATTGAATATCGTACCAGAAAATGATCTGTATGATATGCTAATGAGTGAAGCTTTGACATCACACCTTTATGGAGTGTGGAGAGTTTGTGAATAAAAGAAAGTCAAATCTGAAGGAAAGTTCCAGTTTGCATGCCGTTTGTGCATGGTAAAATTATCTGAGCTATTTCCATCATCTGACAGAATAAAAAACTCCCTTACCCACTTTAGTCTCTGGCTCCACTGCTCCCTCTCTGAAACTCCATGAAGCATGCCAAGTCCGTGGGTGTTTCTCAATGTCGAGGAAGGCTCCTCCAGAGCCACTATGTCAAGGATGCTACGTCATCGAGTCCCGCAGAAGGACTGTTCCAATGTCCAGGATCCTTGGAATTCTACCGAGGCCGGCGTCCTTCATTGCGGGAAAATTCGAGGCTGCACATGTGTATGCTCTGCGGTCTTAAAATCCCCACAATGCTTTGCGCACGGAACAATTTCCAAAATCTTTGGCGGCAAACACGCTCCATTTAAGGCGGGGCCTCGCACATGACACACACCTGTTAGCCTGTTCCACCCTTCTTCATTTTCCGAGGCTAGGAAGGATTCTTGCCTCGCTTCTGAAGGACCTGACTCGGAGACATGTCCTACCAAGGAAGCGTCCTCGACATTGAGAAACACCCCGTGTCTCTTTGCATTGAGGGCTGGCGCTGTTGGAGTTCACAGCTGCCAAGCTTCACTCGGGGCTTCAAAATCTCTTCCTTTGATCTGTTCCCTTTTAACCCCAGGCTTCATGTCCATCCAGAGATCCCCCCTCATTTTGCTCTAGTCATGTTAGGTCCCTATGGTTTTGTTGGGAGCAAAGGTAACAAGATTCACAAAGATGCAGCTCTGTTCCTAATCCAAATTTATATTTAATCAATGCTCTAAATGGCACATGAAACATCAAAGGCTGATGCTTTCATAGCAGCAATGAGCGTATCATTATGTTCTAAGAAAAGAGAGAAACTTGGAGTATGTTTAGTTGAATTCAAGATTTACGTTTCCTTATACTTCAACATCTTTCCTTTTACTTTCTTAAGGAGAGCTCTAAGGTGGCTGACCAATGCAAGCTCAAGCATGTTCATAGGGAGAAACGCGCTGCAGTTTCAGAAACGGTCCAAATGTAAAAACACAAAAGTGCAAAAACACACAAATGAAGATCAATCTTCACCAACTTCACGAAACATGCGCAGTGTTTACTAAACGTAAGTATTTTTTTAAATATGTAGGTAAGCTATGTGAGCTAGCTACAGCAGATCTGCAGGTACGTTTCTAGTGATGTTTCTTCATTTGCTTGTGTTTTGGCACTTTTGTGTTTTGTTTTGTGTTGAATTAACAGAACATGGCTATTGTGGCAGTAGCTTGGCTGTTAAAATATTGTGGGGTTGTGCAGGATGTCCCATGGCACAGCATAATTCATTGTGATAAATACAATATTATTCGGAACCACATTTTTCAAAGGCCACTGCCCGGTTTCCCTCCTCTGAAATGAGACAACATTTTTCTCATTCTCTCAACCACATCTAAAAAGGGCTGTATCGTGATCCTGGCAGCGTTTAAGAGCCATTACTTTCACATTCAGCACATGTGCCAAGGTTGTCAGACGGGATAATGAGGGTTTAGCATCCAATGACTCCCTCCAACACTGCTCTATTAGTTATATAAAACAGGCAGGTTATCGTTGTACTGAAAGGCTTGTGTTGACTTTTGGAAATTGAACATTGCATTTAGTAGAAAAATAAATGGGATTGAAGTCCTTCCCTGTTCTCTCTGCATTTCAATTCAACTTAAGTGATAATGTGAATGCAAAATATGTAATTGATATTTGGCATCCGCACTCACCACAAAGGTACACCGACCTCAGCACAGCAGGGATTGGGAAATGACATTAATAACTTCTCTCAAGGGGACCTTAGAACGTGCAGGTGGATGCTGGGGTGGAGATGGGGCTTTTTAAATACCCAATCAACATTTTCAACAGTTGTAGACTAAAAGCACAATGTAAGCTAATTTTACATTTGATGTGAATCTTGAAAGAAATACAGATGGTCCCATTTCCAGAGGTTGGAAGTCGTCATGAGCTCTAAGTCATGGAAAGCAGAGCATGGTTGAGCTCAATGAAGGATACAAAAAAGCTTTACACACAAAATGCCTTAAATTACAAGTAAACCCGGCAGGACAAAGCAGAGAATAACTTTCCAAAAGAACAGTGACTTACATAAGACCAGGGGCCTCATTTATAAAGCTTTGCGTGGGAAGGTGGCTTACGTAGGACAAAGCACAAAAATATTCCGATTTATAAAAACACTGCGCACGCACGTCCTACACCGGTTTCCCTTTATAAATCACAATCAACTCGAAATGCGGCGCAGCTTTTGCGGGCTTCACGTAACGCCCATATTTGCCTATAATAGTCAAAGAAACGCCCCGTATTAATATTCATTTTGACTGACTGCATGAAGAAGATCGCAGGAAATGACGACAGAACAGCTAAAAAAGAAATTTCACATCGTGTCAGATTTTGGTTCTTCTGGGGAGGTGGATACAAATCATATTGTTTGGTGGATGCAGTTTGAACCAGAGTAGCAGCATGGAGGTCGGATCGTCATCAAAATAAATAAGTAAGTGGTCCGAAAAAAGTTAATCACAAAGAAAATACACATTACCTTCCTCAGGCAGTTTGTCAGTGTGTTGGTGCCGGTTTCCCTTGATGAGAAACTGTAAGAAATGATCGGGGAATCCCTCCGGAGTGGAGTCATGACGACTGGATCTGAATTTTTTGGGTGGTTTGTGTTCCAGCTGTCGATCAGCTGTGCGCAGCGTCACCACTGCAGCCTGTGCATCTCAACTCACCCGCAGCAACTCTATATCCACCAGTTAAAGGAAATAAAACAAATGTGTTGTGTTATATTCGCTGTACAATTTACCAAATATGGTGTTCTTCGTTTCCATACCTCCTGTTTTACGAGCGACTTATCAAGTATTGGCAAATGGCAAAAAACATGATTAAACATGATAGTATAAACCAGGGGTGGAGAACCTTTTTCCTCTCAAGGGCCATTTACATCCTCCGAGGGCCATACAAATTATTGACCTCTGCTTAAAAATACTAAAATCACAGCCCATTCATTTCGCCTTTCTTTCATGCTGTGCAAAGAAAAAGCAACCTCTGAATCCAGATATCTTACCATGACTCGCGTATGCACGTGCACGGTTGTGGCATGACCACCAAAACATAAAGATATGGACACAAGATGTGTGCAAATGTATTAAGTTTCCTATCCATGTGAACATGATTAAAGTGAGGGGGGGGGCTAACCTCCTCTAGGGGGGTCCGGGGGGCATGCTCCCACGGGAACATTTTTTAAAATGTTGAAGTTAAAACCATCAATCTGGTGCCCTTTGAGAGCAACATTAAGATATCTATGGATACATTTCTCAACATCCATATGAAAAAGAAACTGTATTCTTGTTTAACAACTTTGTTGTACTGTCATATAGTATTTTATACCAGTTTTTCCTTTATTCTCCTGTTTTTTTATAACTATAATCATCATATAAAGATGTGCCTTTACCTCGCTGGTTGTAGAAAAAGCTTCTTATACTCGTTAGCATAGCTAGCTAACCAGATGCTAATAACAACAAAGTTATTGACTGTATGATCAGTATGACAGATGAACAGATCGCCAATGAGCTTACAACTAAAGGCACAGCCACGCAAAAACTGCGGCATGTGTATGGCTCCTTATGGGTACTGACATTTATGAAGTGCCGGAGCCGCGTTCTGGTGCTCTCCGTCAGCACTACACCCCTTTCAGACGAGACATATACCACGTGATGACACGTTAGGCTCGTGTTGTGTTCAAGGACCCTGACCTTGGCCAGGAAAAACAGGCACTCGCTTTTGAAATAATTTTGCGGTCTAGATGTCTTTTTTTGCCTTTGTTTATAAATTACCTCGAGGGCCATATCAAATGGTCTTGCGGGCCGTGTACGGCCCGGGGGCCGGAGGTTCCCCATCCCTGGTATAAACCATGCTCGTATCTATACAACCTAGAGAAAAGCAAAACGGCGTCAGTTTAAAGTAATTCTGTCCTTCTGTTTACCGCATCATTTGAGAATACATTTCTTAACAAGAGAACAAAATCAAGGGGTGATCAATAACATTTCCGTATTTATTTATTTCTCCAAGTTATGTTTTTGTGCGCACTGAGGAGTCTCAAACCGTCGTTTGTTTAATCATTTGAAGATTGGCTTTAATCCATTTTTGAAAATCAATTATTCATATTATGATACATGAGGTAATATTTTAATTGATGGTATTATTTGTACATATTTCTCTCCATTCCTCCTTCTGCCAACGGTGTCGCAGTTTCTCGTCTCTCCCGTTTTTGTGCGTACGCATAGGTCAGAGTGTCCGTGGATGACCGCACATTTTGCCGTCAAGTTGGTATTTCATAAATCACAAAGATTGCTTAGAAATTGGCGTACGCCATCTTTTGAGCGTACGCCACGTTTATAAATGAGGCCCCAGGACTTAAATACAATCAGGAATAAACACATAGACAAGACATAGCTGGAGAGGGCAAGCTAAAATAAAAGGGCAGCAGGTGAAAATAATCAGGGCGTGGCAGATAATCACACAGGTGGGGAATCACAAAGACAGGAACTATCACAGGGTTTAATATTTGTTTCAAAATAAAACAGGAAACACAAAGACAGATCATGACACACTGAGTCATAATGTGGAAACAACATTGCCACTACAATAAAGATGTGTTGTCTTTTATTCCTTAAGCGTTCAAACCAAACACATATAAAGCTGTTTCTTAGTTGTAGTTAGATTTTGGGGCATTTGTGTACATTTTCACAATCAGCGAATACATTCTAGACTTGCTGTTTTTGAAACGTCATGTGAAAAAGTATGTTGATGATGATTTGGCGCTATGTAAATAACAATTTATTTGGCTTGATTTGACAAACAGACAGACAAAACAAGCCTACAAAATAACGGGGGGCTACGTATTGTAACCCTAGTTCTATTAGCACAGGCGGAGCCCTCTACTGGACTCTATGTGTACTACTCTCGTCAATGATACGCGAGCGTTCACACACTAAAGTTGTATAAACGTAGCCGGCCAATCAGGGCGAGCGTACCTGAATGCACGCGCATATAAGGCAGCTATAGTCCTCCAGCGCACCATGTTTCCCGGGTCCCTAAGGAGCATGGGAAACCATAAGTGCATTATGTCCAGGTGGGGTCAGATACAGCTTACTGACCCAACGGCAGATCCCATTGCGGGGTGGAGACATGCTTCACTGGGCGCTGTCTCCTGACCCCCTGCAAAAAACGCGCCATAAGCGGTTGACTAAAGGCTGACCTGACGCCAAATCCCTCATGGCAGGAGGAGATGGCTGCTGCATACACTTTAATTGTGGAATGAGCAAGCCCCCTGTCCTCCCGTATCTGTAAATAGGACAGAATATAGCCCAACGTACAGGATAGAGGCTCTAGACTCCTTTCTTCACACCACCGCTGGAATCCCAACCACTTTGTCCTGTAAGTCCTGTGGTGATCATCACAGTCTCTTTTTGGAAAGTGCCAGGCTCTCATCAAGGGGGGGGCACGCCGGGACATGCTGTGTCCGTGCGGCCCTGCACCCTGAGCGGTGGACTTCCATGGACGCCAGACCCGGAAGTGCCCGACAACGAGAAGTCCTCGTCATCCTCCTCCCCGGCAAACAGAGCCACCCACCCCGCTGGAATGGTGAACGTTAATGGCACCGCCTCGGCCATATCCTGGTCGCCCAAACACGGCTACGTTTATAAAACTTCAGTGTGTGAACGCTCACGTATCATTGACAAGAGTAGTACCCATAAAGTCCAGTAGAGGGCGGAGCCTGTGTGAGATAGAACCTCCTTAGTGAATGTTGGACAATGTAGGAGTAGGGGGATAGGCTTGCAGTAAATGCTGGCAAGATTTCGTTTGTGGTCCTTTTTGTATTCCTGCAAACACATTTATAGAGTGGGGATTGCAGATCTGAGTTCATCCGTTTAGTTTGAGTAACTCTTAGCTTCTATTTGTGTGTAGAGTATTTGTGACACTGCCTTAGACAGGTCTTTAAGTTGATCTGAGTAATGTTTCGAGCCCAGATGTGCGCCTGCAATGCTGATTCTCCACTCAGACATTTAAGGTTTAAATTGTCTGTGCAATGGCTCACCTGAAAACACACATTGTGCACTGCATAAATGGAGGTTAGCAATCGAGACAGGACATGAATTTGTGATGCGATGCAAGGTCATTTGAATTCAACATTGCATCATGAAGGCTTGAAGCTAAAAGAGCATTTCCTGCACGGAAGCAGCCATCATAAACACAGATTGCCTGTAGTGAGTTCTGTACTACTTGTTTTATCAAATATAAGAGCTGATTCAAGATCTCTTTTGGGAGCGGAGACCTGCCCCTGGCCTCTGTAGACTGAGTGCTGAGATTAGAGATTGGGAGAGTGTAGAACCAGATAGACGCATTTCAGCCTGAGTGACTTTACTATTGGGAGCTATAAGGGAGGAGTGTATGGTTAGGGCTGACTTTATCTTAAACATACAGTGGCATCAATAGGAAAGAAGAAACTCGGGAGAAGTGAGTCTTGTTATTGTTGCACAAGATAGTCCAGAGTTGAGTTGAAGTTCAAATGACTGTAGATAGAGTTCACTGTCATCAAAAGGCTTGACGTAGGCAGACTGTACTTCAGTGAACTTCCAAGGGATGCAATTACATTTGCTGAGAAAACCGGTTGATACCAGTTCATAAACAGCAAGTATGCTGAATCCAGCTCTATTTCTTAAACCGAAAACATCCGTGGAAGATAAGAGAAAAGGCATTCTGCCCAGACAAGCAGTCTGGAGAGAAAAACAGATTTAACAGCAAGATTTGGAGCTTGGGAATTACTGTAGTATTAAGAAACATTAAAAATTATATTATTGAAAAATCTCCCTGATATGAGATTATACATATCAACAAAAACAGGTGTTTAGATGCAATGAATGTTTGGGATTGTGCTCAAGGCTCTAATTTGTCCTTAAATATGTATTTTTAAATGGCAAATGAGTCCAATTTAGAGAAATATTAAACTGTCATCCCTGAGCATTCACATACAATAATACAATGATGATGCAACTACTGTACAATTTGAACACTGTCTCCATCAATTGATTGTGGGAGCTTGTCTTTGCTTCTATAATCAAAGAAGACCAGCATGTTGATCTTCATTTTGACTTGTAATTGCTTGGACTGTATGGTTTTGGCACGCCACTTTCACATTGCTTGTCATGCCTCCATTAATCTCATATCAATGAGATGTGATTGTTGTTGGTACTGGATAAGACTGATGTGTGCTCCGTACTCAATCATCAGATGACGTTTGTTAATTCCTCTTTCTTGTGAAAATGAAGGCCAAGTGTTTGGGCATTGTTTCCGTGCTAACCAATTAGCACTGTAGTTGTGGCTGAGAATGCAATGTGCGAGCTGTTGGCAGTATACAAACATGTTATGGGCGCTCACACAGGGACATAAATGTATGAATTAAGTGCAAGCTCTGCAAGCTACTTGAAACAATCAATGCAATACTGCTGTTAAATTTAGTCTTTAAAACTTTTTTAGGATAGCTTAAAGTGATGTTGTAAAATAACAACCGGGGGCCTTACAGGGTTAACTAATGTAGCATTATCTTCTAAGTGCAAAATGTCCAATGCTGCTACAGTTCATATAGCATTCCAGAGACATACTTTACCATTGCATCCACCTGAAGGTCATGAGTTCATATTCCCAGAGGATAGTAGTTGTTTTCCCACTCCCTGCTGAACTTGGTGAATTCTTGTTCATGTAGCAGTTCATAACCCGACCTTCTCCTTAGCTTTCATTCGGAGGCTTCAAGTCTATTATCCAAAGGGAGAAGTCCTCACTCCTTTCTGAGCTAAGCTTGGGGTTTCCATGAGGGGAGTAACGTGTCAGAACCCCAGCAACGAATATTAACTTATATACATATTAACCTGCCGGCGGGGGCTAATAGTGATGGGAATTCCGGCTCTTCTTGGTGAGTCGGATCATTTGGCTCGGCTCACCAAGAAGAGCCGGCTCTTTCGGCTCCCAAACGGCTCTTCAGTTTACCACATAGTATACCTTTTATAAATAAATCAAATGTAGCCCTGTTTTGACTAATGATTTATATGTGTACACATATGTGAGGGCTACAAGCCTCACTTAAATTATTCAATACATCCTTTGAAGTATTCAAAAGTAAAAATTAGATGTTTAATATAAATGATTTGCAGTTTTCATTGCATTTGATTTACAGACCCTTGTATCTCTCTGATACCTCCCAGTGAATGCACTGACTTGTAGAACCACGCTACACAAAGCAGATAGCAACACCTATAAAAACTTAAGCATAGACATTTAAAAAAAGGGGCTACTGTCTCGACATTTTAAAATTATATTTAAAGAAAAGGCCCTGACAAAACAGCAGGGCTCTATTTCAGTAACTATTAACTATAGAAAAAAAGACAGCAACAGCTGACACCAAATCTTTGCTGAGCCTAAGCAAGGATAATCATAAATAAATAACATAGTGAAAATAAATATATTGCAATGCTCAAAACAGCAGCATCCAACAGTCTCTAATCCTTGGATATTACGTGTCACTGCATGCATGCACGGAGCAGCTGTAGCGCGGAGATCATCATATCATTCTGTCTTGTATTACTTAAAGAAAAAAAAAACGGCTCGTTCGCGGGCGCGAGACGGCTCCCATCGTTCACTTAAAAGAGTTGGCTCTTTGAGCCGGCTCGTTCGCGACCGACACATCACTAGGTGCTATGGGCTTCTTAACATTTAATAAACTATGAATGTGTCATACTCACTTAACGGGAAGAAACTCAGCTAACTGACTATGAACAATTTTTGCCTAAATGAGCCATGAGTAACACACTTAGCACAGAACTCTAGGTATAAATACTTTATTACTTATCGGATCTGCACAAACAAGCTTTGCTAGAAAGCTGAGATTCCACAGATTCCAGACATATAAGTATCATCACTGAGCGATCAGAACTCGCGACATGGGAAGCAAATACAGACATCACAACACGATTTTCGCATTTTTTTCGTGTCACACAGAACAATTTTAAAAGCAATGTATTTATATTGGTAGTATGTTTCGTGCCTGCACCACGTCTTTTGGTCCGGTCGGGTCTTGGAATACCGGAAGCTGTGTGGTTCATTAAAACATTTTCTTACTCAATATCTTACCCTAAGCCTAATCCTATCCCTTTTATTTTAAATTGTATAATGTCAGAGTTTTTTTGCCGTCCACTAGGAAAATAAATGGGGCAAAGGGCCTCAGAATACTGAAATCTGTATTTTTTTTAATCTGTTTTTCCTTCAAATTTTTTATTATTTACATTGCTTTTAAAATCGTTCTGTGTGACACGAGATTTTGCCAAATCTCTCTAAAAAGGTCAAATGTCACTTGTGTTGCATCAATCTTGATACAGGGTACTTATTATATGTTATAGTTTGGATTCGTAAAGCTTTTAGTCTCCGATCCCATCATTCAAGGGTGGTTTTCACTATAAGTAATGTATTTCTTTTGGACGGACACTATAATTTACAGTTTCTTTTAATATGTTCAATCTGAATTTTTGAATTCAAATGATCTACTAGCTCATTTACTGAGAAGTTAGCAGGGGCAAGTGTGGAAGAAACATTCTGAGTAAACATTTCCCTAGTATTTTCAGTTAAATATCACTTTGTGGTTACCTCTTTTTGAACATTTTTGTGAACAGAAATAGAGCTCTCAAAGAAAACACAGGAATGATCAGAGTGCAACATCAGTCACCACAACCTTAGAGATATTCAGACCCTTTGAGATAATGAAGTCCAGAGTGTGCCCCTTATTGTGCGTGGGCTCCGTCACATGCTGAGTCAGTCCATGGTTATCAAGAACACAAAACAGTTCTTTAGCCCCTCTGTCCTGGGGGTTGTCAACATGGATATTAAAATCACCAACAATGACTAGACGGTCAAAGTCAATACACACTATAGACAGCAGTTCAGTAAAGTCATCAAAAAAGCTTGCATAGTATTTGGGTGGTCTATAGATATTAGGAACAGAGCTCGAGAGGAGCATTTCAGCTAAAGGGCCACATATTCAAAAGAAGCAAAGTTCCCATAAGATGTCTTCCTGCATTGAAGGGAATCATTGAAGAAAATAGCAACTCCACCTCCTTTCTTATGCATTCTTTCCTGACTCATAAAACTAAAGTTGGGAGGGGTTGATTCGATAAAAACAGCTGCACTGTTATTTTGTTCAATCCAAGTTTCCGTTAAAAACATAAAATCGAGTTTGTGCTCAGTGATAAAATCATTGATTACAATTTGTTTTCCTGGCAAAGATCTGACATTTAATAAAGCTAGTTTAATTATGTTAAATACACTATCAGTCAGATTTTTTGTGACAAGCTGTGGCTGACATGGAATCACTGCTAAATTTGATAAACTCACACAAACGTTTGAGCGCTTCCTGTTTCTAAGCTGATTCACCGCTCTTAATCTACTACCTATCAACACAGATATCGGTAAAACTACTGGCAGGCAGGGCCCCGGCTTGTCCTGGAAAGAGTTGAGCGCCATACGCCCTTCAGCCTGGACCCAGCACATATCAGTTAGAGTTTGCTGCGTTTTGTATACACACATCCTTATCAAGCTTCGGAGACCGCATATGCTGTCTTGAAGGGGGGACGGGACGTTTTGGTTCGTATTACGTCCCAACTAGGGGAAGAGGAATGCAACACACACCAGTATATAATTGGTAATAATTATAAGTAGTTGTAATGTATAACAGGTAGACAAAATGGCAGGCAAGCAGCCTGAAACAAACAAAGTAGCCACAAGGGCGCAAGTTTAAATGGGCAACCAAACAAAGGGAGGACTCTAAAAAGTGAGACTACTTAAATACAAAGGTACATACATAACTAAACAAAAGAACCCTCACTATTGCAGTGGTACAAACTAAAGAAAAGGAGGCTGTAAGAAAACACAGCTGAGGTAATTATCACACAATACTAACCACACCAGTTAACCACTGTTAACAGAATGTATCACAATCAATCCCAGAGCACGTAGCAAGAGGTGTCTGTTCACATACAGAGCCTCCAGAGTGATGATTTGTAGTCATCTCCAGCAGGTGTGCGCCGGCTGTGCGCTGCGATTGGGATGCGTCGGGCCCGGCGTGCTCCAATCACAATCTTCAGGAGGCGGACCAGGAGATGGCAGCCAATCACGACAGGGCAATCACACAGCTCATTTACATACAACACAGGTTAACACAGTTAAGATGACCAGGAAGGCAGCAGCCGTAACAGTTCGGATGATTGTGGTAGGCATGGTGATGAATACGGGGGAGATGGTGCGCGTCTCTGCTTCGGTGACTGGTGGGTGTCGTTGAGTGACGGGGGTCAAGGACATGCTGCAAAGGGTGAAAGGGTGAGTGTAGAGAAGAGAGGGGGATGAAGGAAGAGTATCCTCAAAGGTGTTGATAGGGGGGGTGAAGGGCGGTGGAGACTCCTCCATTTGTCTCATAGGTCTCCCATAATCAAGACATTCCTCAGGCGGGTGCAGTGTTACTTCGTCATGGTTTTCTGCGTGATGTGTTGTGTCTTTCTCTTGTTTTGATTCCTCTTGTCGCTTGTCCTTGGCAGAGGGAACAGATTCATGACGCACGCAGTTGAATATGTTAGAGATAAACAGTTTTACTCCTGACTTCTTCAGGCAAACTCCATCTGCCTTAAAAAGAAGTCTGCGGTCCCAGAAAAAGTTAAAATTGTCAATAAAATGGACAGAATGGTCAGTACAGGCAGTTGAAAGCCACGTGTTCAGTGCAAACAATCTGCTGAATCTCTCCACTCCTCTTCTCACTGGCGGTAGAGGGCCACTGATGAACACCTCCGTATTTAGAGAGCTGACAGTTTCCAACAGACATTTAAAGTCTTCTTTCAGCACTTCTGACTCTCGTTTCACAACATCATTTGTTCCAATGTGCAGTACCACATTTTTCACAGTCGGATGTTTAGCCCCAATATGCAGGATCTTCTCAGCCAAGTCAGAAACCATATCCTTGGGAATACTTTGGTGTTGTTCTTACTACACAGACTTTTTACATCTCTTACAGCAGAGTCACCCACAATCAGAGTTTCAGGCCCAGTTGTTAGCTTTCCCTCTATCCTTTTACTTTTGGAGTAGCTATTTGTCCTTACCCTGCTGTGTGAAGAGGGCAGGTTATCCAGGTCATCAGAAAGAGATCTCCGGTTCTGTGTCAGTGGAGCGTATCTGTTCTGGATTGGCACACTTGGTGGTTTAGGAGGGTTGTTTGTAGTTCTCCCTTTAGCAGCTGTCCACGGCTGTTTCCTAGTATGAATAGGGGTTGAAGAGGTGCTCTTCCAGGGTGATAACAATGCCGGCCAGCCGGTCGCATCACAGATTTCAGAGCGCTGGGCTCTGCCTGTTATTCGTCCTCCCAAATCCCATGGAAATGATTTACTCTTAGGCTTTGCACCCAGTGATGGGATCGGAGACTAAAAGCTTTAGGAATCCAAACTATAACACATAAGTACCCTGTATCAAGGTTGATGCAAAACAAGTGAGATTTGACATTTTTTTGAGAGATTTAGCAAAAGAAAAACACTTCTGGGGTCATTTGGGTGGATTTGCCCAATCTCTGGCCCCCCTCGCTCGATTTTGATGATTGACATCTCTTTTTAACTGTTAGAGCCAATAGAATCAAAGGGAGGTTCCATATAAACACACACACACACGTTACCAAATAAGGAGTGAGAGTGATGCGCAGCCAGAATACCCAAAACAGGAAGCTGTCATACACTCTGGTAGCTATCATTAGCAACTAATATAAAAATTGAATGACGGATTATCAGTAATTTTTTCAAAGTGACAGACACATTGGATTAACCTATGGATTAACCTTCAGCCGCGTTGTTCTCGTTGTAATGCCATTGAACACAACTTTTGATCAGAAAACAGCAACGGTAAAGGCACGGACACACCAGGCCGATTATCGGCGTCGGTGGGCGTCAGGCCGACGATGAGCGTCGACACGCCCTACTCAGATTGGTGTGTCCCGCACCGTCATGTCTTTTCAGCCGGGCGGACTTCTTTTCAGCCGTTGAATCGGCGGGCAGTCGGCCAAAGGCAGTCGGCAAAAGAAATCACTCTGATTGGCTGTTCAGCTAGCGAATCACTGCATGAGAAGTGAAACGGAAGTGAGGGACCCAAACAAACTATTAAGAAGGCACATCTGAGATTTCATTTAACTCCAGCTCTCGACACAGGTTCGGGAAAGCCCATGAGCTTCTCGTTGTAGAGTGAAAATGGAACGCACACGCTATTTGTTGTTTGTTTATATCACGCAGTCTGTTCTTCTTCTCTCGGTTATCACTCAGCCTGTCTTCCGGTTGTTGCCTCTTTTGAATGACGCACTACTGTAGTGAATACACACTACCGCCACCTGCTGGTAGGGAGAGTTATTGCCACTCACATATGCGCAGTTCGTATGTGCTACTTGGCCGTCGGCTGAAGTCTTTGCGGTGTGTTCCAGTGCGACACATGGCCGTCTGTGTCAGTTCTTTGTTGTCAGATTGGTGTGTCCGGGCCTTAAGACGTTTCTCCCGTTTTTGCTCCATAAAGCTCCGTGTTGTGATGTCTGTATTTGCTTCCCATGTCGCGAGTTCTGATCGCTCAGTGATGATACTAATACCCCTAGAATCTGTGGAATCTCAGCTTGCTAGCAAAGCTTGTTTGTGCGAATTGGATAAGTAATAAAGTATTTATACTTAGAGTTCTGGGCTATTTTTTCGCTCAGGGCTCATTTAGACGATTCTTGTGAGATTTGTGTTTTGTTTTGGTAAAAATGGTTCATATCGTCAGTTAGCTGAGTTTCTTCCCGTTAAGTAGGTATGACACACAGTTTCGTGAAAAAAAAGCCCGGGGCGGGGGCTATGGGGCTTAACAAGTTAATGGCGGGTCCAGGCAGAGCCACCACTGGGCTTTGCTCACTTCAAAACAGATTAGATGTTTAATGTGCAGCTATATGTGCAAGTACATTATGAACAAACGATTATCACATTTTGAGTAAGACATTAAAACATCATAAAAAGGTTCATTATAGAGTAAAAAATGTTGATTGAATTGATGGCCCATTATGTTGCTTTTGTCCTTAGAGCCATCTGGTAGTGTTTAAATTACTGCAAAAAAAATGTCACCCCTGTTATTCATCTCCACAACCTAGTATTGCTTACCATGGGAAAAATAATCTGCAAGCTTGGGTTCTATTTGCTCTTTCAGATGTTTCTGGTCCCCCACTATGTTAAGGACACATTTCCAGTAGCCTGAGCCAATCACAGTAGTTATCTGATATGGGACGAGCTTGAGACAAAGACAATAGGAAGGGGTGCCATTGAGGTGTTTTCCAGGAATAACTATGAAAACTGCAGCTGACATGGAAATGTCTGTTTAAAGCGCTATAGCGTCGAAACCTTGGATTAAGGATAGCTAAACTTCCACAGTAAAGAAAAGATCGCTGGATGTCAGAGAAATCAACAGAAGAAGACAGACAGGAAGTAAACAGCAGAAGAAGACAGACAGGAAGTAAACACTAAAGGGAACAGCAGAAGAAGACTGACAGGAAGTAAACACTAAAGGGAACACTGTTGGGATCTGACAGCGTATATGAAAAATGATTAATGGAAAATAGAATGTGAACAGACTTAGACAGCTATAGAAAACAATCAGTGCTGCCTTCATTTTAAGTTAGGTTTCTGTTGCTAGTAAGCATTTGAAGAGACTATTATTTGTCAATCCGATCCATTTGAAATCAATACAATTATTTTAAATCAATATTGTAAGTCAAGTTGTTGGTTTATTTAGTAGGTAGCCGTGTAATAGGCGGGTTAATATGCTCCCCCTCATGTGATGCTATGCCTTGCATCGGGATCTCTCTGACTGCTCTTTTTCATTACTGCCTGCCTCGCTGCACATTATCCCTTACATATTTAAAGACTATACGTGGTGTATTATAGCCTAAATATCATCAATCAGGTGGCACAGATTTTCTGTTGTGAATATTGTGTTTGCCATACTTCTGACACGATTTGGTAACAGTTTAATTCATTTTAACAGCTGCTCTCACCGAGGTTTCTTCCATTGTTTTCCCGGCCAATTGGGGGGTTTCTTTTGGGGCCACTTTTTTTTTTTCTGCTGTTTAAGGCCTCCCCAGACCAATATGTAACTTGTTCATTAGGTCCATATTAATAAAAGTTGATTGATTGTTTGATTGATTTACCATAACAACTTAAAACACACCAGTTCATTTCGTTTCTCGATTTAGTCTTTTTAGTGTGTTCAGTATGTTACGTCATCTAGAAACCTCTCTGTTGGGTCCCCATGTATCTTTGTGTCTTTACATCCATAATTCAGATGTACAGGGATGAGAATGTAATGTCTTCAATAAAGTATATAGAGAGAGGAGAATGGGCGCCAAAACTAGAAGAGCACTTTTAAGGCGCTACATCTTTCTCTTTGTGAATCTGGTAAATATTCATTCCTACATTTGAGTTTTATGAGTATTTTTCTTCCCTTGAATAAACCCCATGTAGGACATCTGCAGGGTCATTTGAGCAGGTAAACTAGGGGCCATTTAGCCCCTTTGATACACCGCGTTTGTCGATTACCTTAAAGGTCCCATGTCATGGCCATTTCTACTGATCATATTTCCATTGTTGAGGTCTACTAGAATTAGGGATGGGTATCGTTTGAAATGTATCGATTCCCCGTTTCGATTCCAAAATTGTAAAAGAAAGAGGTCAAACGTTTAGATAACAAAAATATCTTTATTCTTTTAAGCATTAACTGACATTTTTACGAATAAAAAATATACATGCAATACAAATGTATTGCACAATAGCTGTGCTTTATTTTAACTGAGCTATGCCTGTGGCAAGCTATTAACAGGCATTACACTGTGCCTTGTCTTTTTATTTTTTAGTGTAGTGGAGCCTCACTTTAGAGCATTTACCGCGATCCATCTTTGATGTTATGAAGTGACTGAGCTCGTGAACTGTCTACGGGAGGGCGGGGGGAGCCTCGCTGCGGGGCAACTGTGGATCTCTGTCGCCTGTCAGCGCAACTTACATGATGCCATTTAAAAAAATTAAGGGCGGTGCCGGCCGTCAGCGTACTGTAAGCGATTTCGAACCCTGAAGGCAGGAGAGACTGAAAAGAGTCAAGGGAAGCTTATAAAAGTTAACAGCATTTAATTAAACAAAAGATGCAGTGGTGTACAAATGGAATTGGAAGGAGACACTCTCCCCATCTGTCTGCTCAGTCCAGTATCCGGGGTCAGAAAAAGGCTGCTCCCTGGTTTGTCCTCTCTGTTGTTTTCTGAGGTCTTCTCCTATTGGCCGGCGTCATCGGGGGCGGGTCCTATGCATGTGGTGCCTTTTCTGTTGCTAAATTACATCATTCTGGTGTCTGTGGTGTTTAAACATTCCCTGCTACACATTATTCAGCTTCAATAAATGAGTGCTAATCCCAGTGTGCTCAGTTTAGAACATCACATGTCATTTCACCTTCTATCATGGTTTGAAACCGTAGCATCCTGTCAGATGCTAATGCTAACTGGAAGTGACGCATTTTCAGAATAAAAGTGTCAAGTTAACAGTTAGTGAACTTCCGGTTTTTCAGAATAAAACTGATTTAAATCAAATATTGTATTTAATTCAAATTACACCTTATCACCATTGATTTTAAATTTACTAACAGTACCGAGCCGGCCGTCAGCGGCCCGCTGACGACCGGCCATTCTGTGATTCTCCAGAACACACAGATGGCCAGTCCGCCCTTACCCTGTATTCCACCGGGTCCGTCCGCTGGTCTACCGCGTTTAGGAACCGTTAAGCAGAACCGAAATTGTGTATTTTGTATAGGTACCCGGTACCCAGCATTTTCTTATTGGTTCTCATCTGGAACCGAGTTTCGGTTCCCAACCCTAACTAGAATAGATTTTAATTGTGCAATTTTCCAAAATCACATTGGTTTCTCATACAGCATCTCTGTATAGTATGTGTATTCACCAGGTATTCACTCTCTGTCCTAAACGGCTTGTTTGAGCTCCTGCCCCCCCCTCCCTGTGAGCCCAGTGTGCTCTTGATTTGTCGGGACGTTGCGAGGCTCATTGCTGCGAGGAGCGGACAGGTTTCCGGGTCGGCGATACAGCGAGAACAAGCGAAACTCATCTTGAGCACACACAAACACTCACAGCCGAAGTAAAAACAATAAGTGTGGCTTGATATTGAGTAAGAAAAAGGTTTATAACACTGTTAGAATGGGTCTGCGGACAGCATTTCTCCGCGATCCCAACTCGTCTATTACCAGCGTTCAGGGAGCTCTATGCAAGTCAATGGGGACTCGTTAGCCAAGGGATCCTGGTGTGTGAGGTGCTCCGTGGATTGGTCCATTTGGGCCAATCCGGTCATTTGTTATTGATTTGGGTGTTCACACGTCACAGAACCCAGGAAGCAAACAATGGAAAATGAGAAATCTTCAACGAGGCGTTCTGGGGCAGCATAGACAGGTATTTTCTCGTGTTAGAATTGTACTCGCTAAAGGGTGTACTTTGAGGGTTTGTGACTCTGCAGACCGTTTACATGCATACAAACCTCATGGATACACATGCTATTGAATTGGACTATCACATGCAACCTTTCATATACAGCTACAATGCATTTGTCTTTGGTGCATTGCTCAGAAAAACCATTCATTTAGGAGACATTTTATTTATTTGCTGATGATATTTTCCACTTGAGTTAGGCTGATACACTAAATCAGAGTTGTAATACATCCAGTTAGTGGACTAATAGACCCAAACTTGCTTTTTTACTGAAGGTGTGAGATCGTTATTTGGTAATTATCTATGATTAGCAGAAATCAACTTTTATTGTTTAGTCGTATAATGCAAGACCCAAAAAAAGGCATTGTTGTTTAGTGAAATTTAGAATGGTATTTTTCTTGAGAGCCGTCATAACCCGGCTCTTAGGCCATGACAATGGGAACACACACATTTGGTGCTGGTAAATTAAAGTATTTATTAAATTAATTGAATAAAGAAAGAAAAATCAACCAAAATGTCGTGGGCGCGTGTGTGTCAGTAACACCAGTTCTTTTTGTCCCTACTGACCGCCAGAGGCGGTGCTTTAAGCAGTGGATATGTCCATCGCGCACATGCCTAGCTCGAGTACCAATATCAACAAAGTCACCTGTGACCTGTGCATCACTGTACACTGTATACCAAGGCGGTTTTGCCATCACTTACTGTACGAAGGCTCAGTCACTGGTACATTTTCATTTACAAAGCCATGTTGGATAAACTACCATCTTATATCTGCTCACTGATCTCTTGGCGAATTGAAAGTAGTTATTGCCTGAGATCGCATGCTGTGGTTTTATTAAATGTGCCAAGTGCTAGGACAGTCTGCAAAAAGAATGGGAAATTACCAAGCTGGTACCACTACATGTTTTTAAAGCTCGGTTGGATGCTACACAATCAGATGCTGTTGATACCTGTACATGTGGATAGATATGTAAATTGTAATCCCTGTACATTTTGCTGTATGATGTCCTTTTGTTGTTCTGTTGTTTATGTTTTATGTCTTCGTGTGGAACCTACTGCTGCAGGTCTCCCTTGAAAAAGAGATCATTGATCTCAATGGGATTTCACCTGGATAAATAAAGGTTTTGAATTTGACCAAGGGCGCCGGAGTAGAGTATTCTCTCTCTGTGTAGACAGGGCCTTAGTTTCACGGGATTTCAAGATGGCGCCTGTGTCGGCACGCCGCTCCCTCAGCTCTCTGCCTTTAGCTATCCTGTTTTTGCTTTATGTTTGTCAGAATGTCCCTGCTCTGCTTGTCTATGATCGCCAAGCTCTCCTCCACCCAAGCCCCTCACTGGATTTTATACTGCCCCCCAAACCTATACCTGGCAACCGTAAACCGCCCCCCCCCCCCCCCCCTCTACTGTCAGATATTCCCACCTACCTGCGCCTGCTGCCCTGCATCCTGCCCCACCGAAAGCGCTTCAGACGACGGGGAAAGCGTGGTGGCGTGTTTGTCCATCAAATAGCACATCTGACGGCTGCTCCGCACGGCGTTCAACACACACATCTTCGTCAGCTGAGACGCTCTACACCTTCAGCCACCCCGGAGAGAAAACTCTGCATGGCTTTGCTAAATGCTAGGTCAATAGCTAACAAGATGTTCCTGTTAAACGACTTCTTCACCTCTCATGATCTGGATTTAATGTTCCTGACGGAGACCTGGGCCCACACCGGCGAGTATGTACCGTTTTCTGAACTTCTTCCTCCCGACTGTACTTTCTTCAGCTCCCCCCGTACCACTGGCCGTGGTGGGGGTATAGCTTCAGTGTTTAAAGCTAATCTCCAATGCTGCTTGCTTCACCCAGTAACCAGCTATGCTAGCTTCGAGTTACAGCTTTTTGAATTGAACCCAGCCTCGCCTATACTCTGCGCAGTCGTGTATCGTCCGCCAAAGTATAATAATGATTTTATAACTGACTTTTCTGACTTTTTGTCCGGGATCATGGTGAAATATGATCGTGCTTTGATCTGCGGAGACTTTAATGTCCATGTGTGCTGCGAGTCTAAACCTCTGGTTAGGGATTTTTTTAAATCTCCTCGACTCTTTCGGTCTTATTCAGTCCGTGGCTGGTCCAACACATGATAAAGGACACACCTTAGATTTAGTATTATCGTTTGGATTGTCTATCTCTGTGGATGAAATCTGTGTAGGAACGTGTATCTCAGACCATTTACCGGTTCTGTTTACAACCTTGATCCCTTCTGCAGGAGTCGAATTACGTGCTCCTGCGCGTCGTCTGCGTTCAATTAGCCCCTTGACTGCCTCACAGTTTTCAGATGCCTTTAATACTTATCCGATTTGTAAATTAGAGGTGAACTGTGCCCTTAGTGCGGATGAGCTTATCTCTTTGTTTGACTCGACATGCACACTAATACTGGATTCCGTTGCTCCTTTTACGCTTAGACGCAACAAAGTTCTCTCAGAGCCGTGGCTCAATGATTGAACTCGCGCTTTTAGACGCGCTTGCAGGCGTGCAGAGAGAAAATGGAAAAAGGATAAACTTCATGTCTCCTTAGAAATTCTTCGTGCCTGCCTTTCCGATTATCAGACGGCAGTCAAAGCAGCCAAAACAGAGTATATTTATCTGTTCATCTCCAAAAACAGCCATAAACGTCAAGTTCTTTTTAATGTCCTCAACTCGATCATTAATCCTTGTGATGCTTCTCCAATTGTGCCATCAACTACTCTCTGCGAGTCATTTCTTACATTTTTTATGGAAAAAGTATCTGCCCTCAGGCTAGCCCATACTGGTGCTACCCCAGGTCCTGCTCCCTTTCTGTGCCCTGCTGTTCTCGACCATTTTGAGCCTGTATCCCTCTCTTTTCTCTCGGATGTAGTCAAGCATCTGCGGCCGACTAACTGCAGCTTAGACAGCATTCCCTCTCGCTTTCTCAGAGATGTTTTTGAATCAGTTGGAGCAAGTGTTTTATTGCTTGTAAACACTTCTCTTAGCTCAGGATGTGTCCCAGCTGCCTTCAAACATGCCGTGGTTAAGCCACTACTTAAAAAGAAAAATCTCGACCCTTCCATTCTCGCAAATTTTAGGCCCATCTCCCAGCTACCCTTTTGATCTAAAGCCCTGGAGCGAGTAGTCTACGCCCAGCTGCAGTCGTTTTTAATCACGCACGGCATCCACGAAAAGTTTCAGTCTGGCTTTAAACCTATGCATAGCACTGAAACAGCCCTTTTAAGAGTTTTTAATGATCTCCTCCTAGCCGCCGATTCAGGCAGCACAGCTGTTTTGGTGCTGTTAGATCTAACTGCTGCCTTTGACACTGTGGACCATAGTATCCTGTTGTCACGGCTTGAACAGTCCACAGGCATTACACGCTCTGCCCTTGCATGGTTCAGGTCTTATTTGACGGACCGTAGCTTCTCAGTGCAGTTAGGTGCCTTCTCCTCTGCCACAGCCCCTCTTACTTGTGGGGTTCCCCAAGGCTCGATTATGGGCCCCATCCTTTTTCTATTGTACATACTGCCCCTAGGTTCAATTCTTACAAAACACAATATCCCCTTCCATTGTTACGCTGATGATGTACAGATTTATCTGCCTCTCAATCAAAATGCCAACTCACTACAGCAATTGAAGGACTGCCTAACAGAGATTAAATCCTGGCTGAGCCAAAACTTCCTCACCCTTAATGAGAGCAAGACCGAGGTTATCTTTTTTGGACCCCAACCAACAGTCTCCCCGGTTGATATTCTGGGCTCCCCCAATACAAATATCCTCCCCTCTGTTATGAATCTTGGAGTGACCTTCAATAGCGCCTTTAAATTTGATAAGCAGGTTAGTACTGTAGTCAAGACCTGCTTTTTCAAAATACGACTATTGGCTAAGACCAAGTCGTTTTTATCTATTAAAGACCTAGAAAGGGTTATTAACGCCTTTGTTACCTCGAGACTGGATTACTGCAATGCTCTGTATGTGGGTATGGACCAGGCCTCAATTAGACGCCTCCAGCTAGTTCAGAATGCAGCTGCACGTCTTCTCACTGGCCACAAAAAGCGTGACCATATCACCCCAATTCTGGCTTCATTGCACTGGCTTCCAGTTCGGTTCAGAATAGATTTTAAACTCCTTTTATTCGTTTTCAAAGCCCTAAACGGGCTGGCTCCTGCCTATATAGCCGAACTTCTCCATTGCTATACCCCAGGCAGAGCCTTAAGGTCGGCTGATCAGCTGTTGTTGATAGTGCCTAAGACTAGGCTTAAAACCCGAGGGCATCGAGCTTTTGCAGCGGCTAGCCCTAGGCTCTGGAATACTTTGCCCCTCTATGTGAGGTCGGCCCAGACCCTGGGGGTTTTTAAATCAACACTTAAAACTCATTTTTTCTCTCTGGTTTTTGTTTAATATTATTCGAATATAGGAATAGTAGATATGATTACTTAAAATATAGTACCTTATATTTCACCTTGTAAATTACTTCTTTATCCATTTTTGGATCTCTGCAGGGTTTATTTTAAACCCTAAACCCCCCCTTGGGGCTTGTTCCTCCCCGTCTCCCTCTGCCGATCTAAGGTCTGGTAGAGGGGGATGGGGTACAGAGTCGCTTAGACAGGCGGGGGAGTGCATCTGACGAAGAGATAGGTTGTTGTGCTCCCTATCTCTGTTTCTTATCCTACATTTTCACCCTGGACTAGAGGGAAAGCGTTCTTCGACGCCTTTTCAGCTCTGTTTCCTACTATATTCTTCCTACCCCGTTTACTTTGAACTATTCTAGGAGAGTGTGTTTACGTTGACACGTTGGGCCTTTCCTCCTGTACTTTTTTGTTCCCCAGTACTTTCCTTTAATCTTAATCCAGGAGAGTGCATTTAGGCCTCTCCTACTGCCTATTGACTGTTGTCCCTCTTCACTAGTATCCCCTGTCCCCTTTTTCATAATTTTTTTCAACCCTATTCTAAGGGGAAGCATTGTGGTGCCTTTTCATTACAGTTTCTGGCTTTGTATTTCTTCACCTCTTACTCGTTTAACATTTAGGAGAGTGCATGTACAGTATGTAGCCACGTTGTGCCTCTCTTCCTCTGTTTCTGGCTTTTTCTTTTCATACCCTTGTTTCTCATATAAGAGAAGAAAAACTATTCTAAATTCACTTGTACACTTGAGGGGTCAGAATTGATAGATTGCGTGGGGAGGTTCAGGAGATCTTTCTTGAGGGTTATCAAGAATAACGTTTATCCAATGACCTTTTCCCTCTCTGTCTGTGTCTGTGTATTCTCTTGTTCCGATTAACCCAGCCAAATCTCTTTTTCTTGTTTTTTCTTATCTATATCTACGCCGGGTTCCGGAGTCGAGGCTGATCGTCTTGCAGTAGTCCTGTGGCCTTGATCCTCTATCCTGAGCTCTGGATTAAGTCGTGGACTTGGGACTGTGGCTGAACCTGTCTCTGCGGTCCTGCCTGGGTCTTGTCATGCTGCTTCCCTGATGGCTTCCACAGGATTGTAGCTGACATCTTCGTGGATTCATCTTCTTATTACAGACACACACATTTCCTAACATTCGGTCTATAGGCTGTAAAATGTATTATCTCTTCGATTCACACACCGCATTTCTTGCACGTCTGTCCGTCCTGGGAGAGGGATCCCTCCTCTGTAGCTCTCCCTGAGGTTTCTCCCATTTTTTCCCCTTTAAAACTGTGGGTTTTGCGCAGAAGTTTTTCCTTGTACGATGTGAGGGTCTAAGGACAGAGGGTGTAGTTTTTCTCGTACTGATATTCTGAACAATCTGTGCTGTTGTATTTGCTGTAAAGTGTCCCTACTGTAGGCTATTTTTATTATATGTACAGCACTTTGGCTCGATCAAAAATCGTTTATAAATGTACTATATAAATAAAACTTGATTTGATTTGATTTGAAGAAGGGGGGCCAGGGGGCCATTGGCCCCCCCACTTTACAGCCCTGCCCCACATTTTCGCAGCAGCGGATATCGCGGAACACTGTACACATCCCGTTTCAATAATTCCCCTCTACTCTAAAGTCGCATCTAAAAAGAACGCGATCTGATCTAGCTGTGTATATTTTGTTATTTTTGATTGTTATATTCAATCTCATTAGCTACAGGCATTTTTGAAGCTTGTCAAGGGAAGATGACAGCTCTCACTGCTCTTCCTCAGCGCCGCTTCCCCTCCCTCCGGCTGAAATTATGAATGTAAGGCGTATAGTAATCATAGATAACACGGCAGGGTCCGTTACAGTTTGTTTTCATCTGATTTCAATCAAACAAAGTCTCGGCTTTCAGAATATTAAACTTGTTTCAGCAAATTCAGATGATAAATACAACTTTGAGGCTTGTAACGGCATAATTACAAGCGGAGAACGACGTAACTTTACGTCACTGCAGGCATAACAAAAGCCGGTGTTTCTCGTGAGTGTTTTCCCTGGGAAACAAACACAATACACACAAATGCAAAAATACACAAACACACACACACACTCGCGAGCTCCCCCCAGACCAGTAATAATCCAAACATCGTCAGAGGATCTGTTCCTTTCATCTTCTCGCTGCGCGAGAGTACCGTGGCTACATTCTTGTAGCCTACAGCGTTCGGTTGGAACGTTTGAAAGGATTTATCTGCATACAGCTGGCTGCGTGCAGCTTCGCGACTGATCCAGTCGGAGCCACGGGCTTGCTCGTCCTCCAGGAGCCGCATTTTCGGCTCAGTTGAGGCTCCCTCAGCAAGATGAAGCCCCCTCCGCAAGGTGAGGCCCAATACAGTCTGCATGATCGGCCTGTAGGGAGGGATGGCCCTGGCCGCAGGTCAGATTTGAACCCCGGGCCACCACAATCTAGAATATTTAATACAATGAAGTGAGGACACAAGCACAAACTCTGTCAGTTATCAAAAAATAAAAGAAGATGTACACTGTAAACCCAAACGTTCAAAAATATATAATAGATGAATTAGTGTAAACTTACATTTGAAAAAAAGTTCTACTAACTTCAATATTTTCAGTTCCTGTGACGGTTCTTCCTTTTTGAGTTAATTAAACTGATAATCTTTGATTCATTTGAACTATTTGGCGGATTAAGTAAGCTTCATTTAAACATATACATTGAACTGTACTCATTTCTAATGCTTATTAGTGCGTGTGTCTGACATCACTAACCGTCGGGTGTGGAAACCGGATTCGGCACTCAGGAAAGTGCGCTGCAGTAAGGTGGATCTTCGCTCTTAATTTTCAGTGGTAATCAGCATCATTGGTCTCACTGTAAGTGCAATATTCATATTTCTTCACTTTTTCTGTTATTTAAATATTTTGAGATTAAACATGTGAAAGAGAGTGTTGATGTTAGCCAGATACACACATGTTAGCTAACATTAGCCAGAGGTTGAGTCAGCAGATTCACAGAAATGCCTGAATTATTTGCACAAAGTTACTGTATAAAACAAAGCAGCTTTATTTTAAATACTTTATTTATCCCGGGGGAAATTAGATTTTGTCACAGTAGCAAACAATAGCAATGAGAAAAACACACACTTCTCTCTTTTAATTTCAAATTTGTGTGAGACTTGGGTGGTTTTGCTTTTTCAATATATAATAAGCTACTGTGTAGTTATGTGTGTTTTTATTTTAATTTGTATTACCTTTGTACTACTTTTACAAGTAACCCTTACCTTGCTATCTGATCTAAGAAAAAATAATAATGGTTTGTAGAATCTTCTAGTTCATGACTAGAATATACGTGGTGCTGGACCTGCAGTACTAAATTGAACAGGAGAGATGATTTGTTGTTGTTTTTCCTGGAAAAAACATAAAATCTGTCTGCAAAAAGAAAACAATAATTTTGGGGTGAGTAAACAAATCATTTTTTTGTTCTCAAGTTACTCAACTGTGATTGTGAGTGCTCTATAAATGTACACTTGTACATAATACAAGTGTTTCTTCTTCAACAAATACAAATCTGCTCAAAGATTGTAGGTCAAACTCTATGAATCAGCCTACCATCATTACAAAGTGAGGCTGGCCAACGACATTGTCTCTGATCCCATCAATGTCCTTTAAAGTGAATATTTATGGTTACCATAATCAGATATACTGATTACTTCCAATGCATAAGGTTGGACTGAAGCAATACATGGTTCATTGAAGGGTCTTGACTATAACTCTTGGTTAGTTAAATTCAGTTTTTGTATTCACATGCTCTTGAAATCTCTTGAAAAAGTGGTCTAGATATGATAAGAGTTTCCATAATGTGGAAGCAACAGTTTGACTGACATGATTGAGCAGGTGGAAGTGTTGCCGCTGGCTGTATTCTTTGATTTGCCAGCCAAGAAGCAGTCAATTGTTTTCAGAGATCAATGATATTCAACTGACGCCTGATTAGTTTGCCAACAAGGTGCGATCAAGTTTGATGGACAGAATGAGATTAGTTTCCTGCGCTCCAAACACTTGGCAGCCTTAATCCCGATGATCAAGTGAATGCAAGAAAGTTTCGGTAGTGGCGGTCCTTGAAACAGTTTACTTCTCAATGTGTGTTTATGATTTTAGTCCAAAAAAAGTGTCAGTATTTGCATTCATGTTCCTGTAGTCAATCAGTTTGGAAGAGTACCTCCAATTACTATCCTATGATTGACATCTCAATTATGGATGACACTCCATAGGATACAGTGGATGATCAACAATGTGTGTCTGTCAGCTCTTCATTTATCCCTGCCGTTCCAACCTGTCTGGATATTGTTGACTGTCTTCATACGGTTATGTTACTAAAGATATTTTGGCAACCTGTTGTTAAATGTTTATCGTAGATAATTAAAAGTAACATTCCACTTAGGGCTGCATTACGTGTAGGAAGAATATACCAAAAATAACTTGGACCAGAGATTGCATTCTGTTAGATTGGTTCAACTGTGGCATGCATTGGCCTGGAGAGGTAGACTTTTTGAAGAATAGGCTAATAAAGTTTGTTCCTACATGGCACTAAATCACCAAATTCCCTCACTGATAATATTTTAAAGCGAGACACTCAAGGCAAACCTTTTTTTTTTCATGGTAACTTATGAGGGTTTCTTATCTTACATAACTGTCTTCTTTCAGAGTATTGAAAATAAAAAAATCGAATTTGGGTTTTAATTGTACTAATTTGTGTCTCTACGTTACTAATCTCTAATCCACAAAGAGTGAGCAGTAAATAATGCCTCATATGCTTACGACATAGCCCACTAACACATTGAAATACAATAGAAACGTGGTGTTAATGTAGCTGATCCACTAGGAAATCATCATGATGCAATTTTTTCTTTACCCTATTCACTTGTATTACCTTGCAATTATTTGTTTAACAATATAGTAACAAATCATTGTCAAATATATTAGATACTTGTTGTACCCTGTAGTGGAAGGTTGACTTTTGACACCCTAAAGGTCACGGAAAGTGTCCTTAGGGATCTGATCAATCAGATAATGTAAGATAAAATAAAGTATGGCAGCATAAAGGATGACTGACATTCTAATGAGCTCAATCGTTGGTATGCACATTGGTCAGTACTGTGTAGAGAATGTTACAGACAAGAGAAGATAATTCCTCCATTATCTATATAAATTGTTCTTGAGAGATTTGAGGTGGACTAGAGCCGATCCCTGCTGACATTGAACGAGAGGCGGGGTACATCCTGGATAGGTCGCCAGTCAATCTCAGGGCTGACACATAGAGAGAGACAACCATTCACCGTCAATTACTCCCATTTAGATTCGCCAATTAACCTTAGCTGCACATTCTTGGGACCGCGGAAGGAAAACGAAGAAAACCCTTGCAGTCACCGGAGGAAATGTACAGTTCCAACCAATGCATCACAGTGAAAATCTGACCTAAAGATAAATATTCTAGGCTCAAAACGAGCCAAAAATCAACTATAGATAATACATCTTCTGTTTCCTAACAGTAACTGTGGAGAAATCCTGTAATATTTGATTTTCCATGTCCTTCATTATACTGTCCAGAGAGGATTGCATGTCATGGCTGTGCCCCTGGCTTCAACATCTTAATTTGCATTATTTGGCCTTGCCTTCTGCATCGCTGATTGGACGGTACAGAAAATCCCCCTTAAAGGACAACATCTGGTGACTTGGCTTTCTCAGAGTTGGTGACATGGGGGCAATTTTTAAGTTGTTCATATTGGGAGGTGAATGACAAAGTATTTGTTTGAATCTGTACTTATTTCTTTAGTATCATGACCATCTTTAAAAAACTATTTCTAACCATCGTTTAGGGGTAGTATTTCTAACCAGTGCTTGTTCGCTCATCAGCTGATAAATATTGTTGGCAGTTTTCACTCAGATACTGTGTGCCCCCCGACGGAGAGAGAGCAGTTTGCAGGGTTGCACAACTGGTCCCTGATGTCTTTATCTTAACACTAATTCAATGCGCCCTTCACATTGTACATATTTTTTTCTTTTTATTCTGCTCATGTAACTCTCTCTTCATCCATTTCTGCCTTTCTTTTCCTGAAGCCCGGTCTGACCCCCAACCCAATCTGTTCCTCTTGACTCTGTCTTCCTTGTCTCAAGGTCTCATTTCTGAGCCAAGGTGGAAGTCATAATGAAGCCATCACCATTCCATTGAGCAATGTCTTTATAATATCTAATTTGATATTTGCAAAAAAATATATATTCCTGTGAGTTCTCAAGGGACTCTTGTTCAATTTATATTGTACTTTGTATAAGAAAGATGTTAGAACTGATAGTCGTGAATGGAAGCAAAGAAAGAATGTAATAATTGGAATTTCAAATGTGTGAATACTATTAGTCAGGGAAATACAATAAATCCTTGTTGCTTTTCTTTGCTTCCACAATGGTGAATTGGAACTCACACAAGTGTACAGTATTTAACTTACTACACTTTATATTAGGGCTGTCAGTCGATTAAAATATTTAATCGCATGATTGTCCATAGTTAATCGCGATTAATCGCAAATTAATCGTACATTTTTTTTATCTGTTCTAAATGTACCTTAGAGGAATATTTTTCAAGTTTTTAATACTCTTATCAACATATGAGTGGACAAATATGCTTTATGCAAATGTTTATTATCATTTGAACAATGACAAATATTCTCATGAATATTAAACACAACAACCTCTGAACATTACAAATATTCACCTCCATTTCAACCTGGAACCTCTCTCATACAATAATATAAAATAAATCATTCTTTTTTTTTTTTTTTTGTGCTTCTTGCGTGTCAGTCATCCACACCAATCAGAAGTGCTGTGCTCCACATAAGTGCCTGCCCTTTCCAAATGGCTTCCAATGGAGCTTTCCTAGATGGTTTGGTGAAACAAACCATCTGAGTCAGGTTAGTGATGCTCCATCACATGTTTTATATCTATTACAGGGTGATTCTTAAACTGAAGCTTGACTTTTAAGCAACCCAACGGAAGTTTCATGTAAGTTTAGTTCTTTCACTCGTAGCTCGGGCTGCGGGGGTGCTAATGACGGGAGTACGTTGATACAACCTTGCTAGCCGGAGTTATGGCCGCATTTTACAATAAACTTCCGTTGGGTCGCTTAAAAACAAATATCGCAAATCGCAATCGCAATATTTGTCAGAAAAATCGCAATTTTTTTTCCAAAATCGTGCAGCCCTAAAGTAAAGTCTATGTGTGGGAAATCTCTCTCTCTCTCTCTCTCTCTCTCTCTCTCTCTCTCTCTCTCTCTCGCCTTTTTTTTTTCAAATGATCCGATCTTTTTTGGCGGACCAGTTATGTGCAGCCCTGAACATAACACTGAGGTGAACCCCTAACCCTAATATTGTGCGACCAAATGAGCATAATTGCGTTTTTGTTTTTTTACTACTGAGTGCATTACAAATGCTCTTTACAGACATTTCCAGCCCGCCACATTTAAACACTTGTGAAAGCTGCCCTCTACAACCAAAGTGTAAAATGTCGGCCACTTAGCACCACCAATGGAGCATATATGGGTTAATGGCCTTAAGGGCACCGCAGCAGTGGGCATGAGCCAGGGGAAAGTGCTAATCTTTAACTCAACGCTTTTCCAACCTTGAGCCTTGCTAGATGGCCACGCCTGAGCTTTCCTTCACACCAGCGTGCTAATGTATTTCTGGGATTCCAAGTTTGTACAGTGAAGTCTTCGAGAGTACAGCAGGTATCCTCAGGAGGCCTCCTGAGCTCCTGCAAAAATGTTGATACGGGGCACACAGCTGGTGTAGCGGCAAAACAATCATTCGACACCGCAGAGAACAGAGTTTAGTTCCAGGCGGTAGTACCTCCAGTTTGGTAATTAATAATGAGTGAATGAGCACCAAAATTGCACTGCCCCACCTGATCTGCATAAACACAAGCTTGGAACTAAAACTGTTCCCATCTCCACACAAGAGGGTTTGTTTGGAGCTTGGCAATGGAAAATGAAAAAAGGTGCAAGCCAAATTCAGGGTATTTGTGATGTTTTTGTGTGATAAGAAAGATGGAAACCAAAATGTGAAAGTTAATATCATAACGATGGCATATTTTGACTTTGATTAATGGGGACAGAAAATTGAGAAATTACATACACTTGCAGTTTTTCATTAGGATACAAAAAACAAGAGTAGCTGCAGGGATTACAATGTCGGCCTGTCAACTACAAAGAGAAACAAGGAATATATATAGAAGGGGTAATGGAAAACTCACTACAGCAGGAAGTCAAGGGCTGAAGTCGAATAGTCCATTTAGTTTAGGAACCTTCCTAACGGAGTGAAATGATCCGGAAGTCCCTCAGTGGCAGCCATGATAAGTGCCGTTATAATTCTCTAGATGATAGGAAAGGAGGTTTCAAACTTCCTTTATAACCTCCTTTAGCCTAGGAACCACTGGACCTCCCTTGACGAAAGGAAAGGAGAAAATGCAGCATTTGCCGTCACACAACAGTCAGCCGTTCACGGAAACAACCGATTATGACAGAGAAATGATATCATGAAAGTTACGGTGCTTATTAAGCATTTTAAAACGTATGTGGTAAGTTTCCAAAGTACTTTGTTTTGAACGTTCATCAGTATTATAATCAAAAAGAGAAATATCAATGTTAGTTTTACTGAAATGATCAAATAAAGTCAACATTTCACAGTGTTTACTGAGCTGTGTGGGGTTTGTTCAACTTTTAAAAGATGTTTGAATGGTGATATACACAGTGATAGATGTTAAGGACTAACGTTTATAATAAATACATTTGTATTTATTTTAAGATATTTTCATAGTTCATAAAATCATACGTATTGGGATCATTTGTATTAATGTGGAGCGGAGGGAGAGGGTGACGAGCATAAGTTTCACTTTCCTTTTTTATTTCAATTCCAACTTTGATGTTTTAAACATCTAGACCCTAACTGACATGGCCCTGTTTTGTTTGAAGTTCTCCCGCCTGCTGTTAAAACAACCATATGTGCGGCTCAGCGCTGTAGGACACACTCCTGGCTGGCTGACAGAAAGGTTTCAGCATGTCGAACAAAATGTAGAATCACCTGTATGGTCACTCGAATGATT
>CALSBZ010045045.1:136145-152205 GCA_943591055.1 Gobionotothen gibberifrons | reverse complement strand
TGGAACTGGACATGGAGCTGGTAGGACCCCCGGCAGGAGAATAGTCGCTCCTGCCGCCCGCTTGTGGCAGACCACACTTCCACGCTCATCGGCAGGCACCGACTGGCCATCGGTGTGTGGCTCGAGCGACGCACACCTAACGTGTTGTTGTTAGCATCTGGTGCTAGCTAGCTGCGCTAACGGATATAAGGAGCTGTTTCAATGAAAACAGAGGTGCGACATTTCGCCGACAACTGCGCCGAGCACTTGACTTAATGCAGGTAGCCAGACAGTGGGACATTGTACGAAAAGTCAGCACACTCAGCATGGATCGTGCGCGCAACATGATTGCAGCGTCCAGGCAGCTCCCGTTCGAGCATATGCCTTGAGTTGCACATAGCTCCAACGATCCATCACACACACACACACACACACACACACACACACACACACACATACACATACACATTTAGAGGTTGTTGTGTTTAATAGTCATGAGAATATTTGTCATTGTTCAAATGATAATAAACAACCATATAAAGCATATTTGTCCACTCATATGTTGATAAGAGTTACTTATAGTGAAAACTAACCTTGGATGATGGGTTAGTAGACTAAAAGCTTTAGGAATCCAAAGTACAACATATAATAAGTACCCTGTATCAAGATTGATGCAAAACAAGTGATATTTGATCTTTTTAGACAGATTTAGCAAAAATAAACCTCTTTTGGGGTCATTTGGGTGGATTTGACCTGTATCTCTGGCCCCCCTTGCTCGATTTTGACATGTGACATCTCTTTCTGACCGTCAGAGCCAATGGAATCGAGGGGAAGTCCCACATACTCCTTATTTGGTCATGTGTGTGTGTTAGACTGTCGCGTCAGCCAAAACATGGGAGCAGCTGCAGCAGGTGGCTACCATTAGCAGCTAACTTTTGGTCTCCGATTTTTACATAAATATGGAATTATGGACTATAAATGAAAAAAATGATTATGCATATACTTTCTCAACCTATGGATTAACCGATGCAGCAGCGTTTTTTCTCGTTGTAATGCCATTGAACACGTCTTTTGATCAGATTGACAGCTACGGTGAGACGATCTCCCGTAAAAGCTCCGTAAGGTACGTGCTGTGATGTCTGTGTTTGCTTCCCCTGTCGCGAGTTTGTATCTTTCAGTGTTGAGGGTGGCACCGTTAGATTCTGTGTCTTTACGATCATAAACGATGTGTTGGATGTGCAGAGCTAGGATAAGTAATAAGGGAGCTTGGAGTGATTTTCGGTGCGGTAATAGGTTAGCAAGTTTCGCTCGGGGCTAATTCATTGGGTCAGTGTTAGCATTGTGTGTTTTTAAAAATAAATAAAAATGAAAACTATTTTTTTTTTTGTTTTTCCCCGTTATATGGATATAAAATATTCATAGTTTATTAAATATTAAGGTTCCTTAGACGTTGTTTCATGCAAATGACGCAATTTCGGGCCCGGGCACGGGTCCGTGGGGCTTAAGAGGTTAACTTTGTCTGTACAAAGTAGCCTGTCCAGGAAATATGCCCAAATCAACAAGAACTGCGAGCCGGCATGCAAGACGCTCCGCTTCCGTAATGCTTCTGAAACGCTCCTGAAACGCGCCCAGTAGGGTATGACGCCGGAGGAGGCCGGACCAAAACCGCGGCACAGCCGTAACGCGCCGCAGACGGACCCGGTGGAAACTAGGGGTTAGGTAGGGCCACATCTCATTACTAATACCCAAATCCTTTCGGGATCGCTTAAACAGATTTAGCGGGTCGTCTGAATTGAAACAGCAGTTAATTGAACCTGGTTCTTCAGGAGTTAATAGAGGTGAGACCTTGCTGATCATTGGTGGATCTGAGCCAAGCAATAAACTTACATGGACTCAATAACTTTTGTTAGGTCAATTAGTAGGTCTGAGTAATTTGCCGGAATAAGTTAACAGGCCTCCCGACTCGGACACCATTAACAACAGTGAGTTGTCAAATTCTTCCAAAAACAAGGATCTATTAAAAGATTACTCCATGCCACCTACATCACATCCCAAACCAGAAGCACAGTTCAACACAAGCTCAATATCAACACAATTTAAGAGTGTTAAAACACTATCTATCTTATAAAATCCTCAAAGCAACATTTTAAAAGTTTTTCTAGCTATTTTCACTATCAGCACATTTGTTTAATGTGTCTTAATGAGGTCCTTTTACAGTCTTATGGAGCATATAATAGGCACAAATGCTTCAAAGGGGCTTCAAATGTATGAATAACTACTCAAAGTTATGATTATGTGCTTTAATCTGTGTCATAAAGTGGTTTGAAGGCCTTGTGCTTTTTCATTAGGCTTCACAAGAGCAATTACACCTGTTAAAAAGTCAGTACCTATTATGTTTGACATTGCGTCACAGATTGCCCTTGAATAGCTCAGCAACTCCTCAAGATATCCTGCACATGATTTTCACTCCAGAAAAATGTGGCCTGAACTTGAACAGAATACTGCTGTCGTTTTGGTGAAATTGGTGCCAAATGGAAATAATAACAAGTATTGACTGAATGAGCAATTAAGCTAATGCTATTTGTATCTACTTTATCTGAACTATGAGGACTGTTTATGCTTATTTATTAATATTCTCAGTGTTTTCAAAATTGTCCCATTTGTACTGTCACTTATATTGAGCACTTTGTGTTACCTGTGGATTTTCTTTCTCCTTTTTTTCATGGATTGCATGCCTGTCACTCTCCCTGGTGCCTGACGTTTCCTAAAGAACCATGCACTGCCTGGTTGTTGGTGCGCTGTCAGAGCGAGTCAGATTCAGGTGCCCAATACACGTAGCCATGGGTGGGCTGGTAGGGCTTGCTATTTTTCCCTCAGCAGGTGCTTACGATAAACGTTATGTCCACTCCATTGCTAATTTTTTAACCCGATGCTAAAGTAGCCCTCACGCAAAATGCCAGCAGCCACATTTCAATGCCAGAGTGAGGCACAAGAAACAGTGCTTGTACAGTGCTTTTAATAAAAATTCAAAAGAAACATACCGAACATTTTTCACTAGTGGACATCACCTGGTGGGGAACACCCACCTAGGCCCACCCGTGGCTACATGAGGCAGGAGGACTGCCATGGAAACAACATCATCTTAGTTGAGCTGTTATGACACCTAGAACTGAAACAAACTGGCGCTGTCAGCATTTAAGACTTGAATTCAAGTTTTTGTCTGTACCTTTATTTGTGTAACACATGTACATATATAAAACATTGCTACAACGAAAACAAATATGTTTCATGATGAGTTTTTAAGGTTCAGTCAAAGGAAGAGCAGATTGAAAGTGTTTAGCCTGGATTGAAATGTCATCAAAGTTTGTACCAAGCCTAATATTTTCTGATAATACCATTACAGCAATCTTACGTGATGGAAATAAGGGGATTGCCCAATGTCCTGATGACCTAATAAACCCTAATAGTTACTCAATACAAACAGCACATTGCCCAATAATACACACCAGGGATTTTTTTTGTTTTGCAGTCCATATCTCATTAGAATATCTTAAGACAAAATGGGGACAATTCTGTTCTAATGTAGTTTGACCATTGTAACTCCTGTGCAGTCCAGACATACTGATAAAATAGGGCCGCTGACTAATTAGCTTACATAAACTCACTAATTGATGAAACCAGTTCAATACGCATTATTCTTATTCGTATCATTCTTTATGAGCGCAGTAACGGTAAGGTGTCTATTAACTTATTTATTTAGTATTCCATAACTTAGTAACAGAGATGGTCAAACTAAAGTGGTAGAGACATGGCAGAAATCCTACAATGAAGCGGGACATTGAACTGTTCACCCATGAGAGGGCCATCAAGAAAAGAGAGCGAGCGCTCCGTTGAGGGAGTTTACAGATGAAAAGACACAGAAAGACAGAAGCACAATAACAACAAGTAGGCTATATTTAGGTGTTTTTTTGTAAATAACCGACAGTATCAAGAGGAAGTAAAGTCCCCTGGTTTGTCCCTTATACCCTAACTGCCATGAGACAACTCAAAATTAAGTTTCCAAAATCCGACACTGAGGTGGTTGTTGTGTATTAGTAAAAAGACATTAATGAAGCAAGGGACAGAGGATACGGGTACTAAGCTCTTTACTGTTGTTTATGCTTCCCCGACACAGCATCAACTCCCGGGCATCCACTTATTCTCTCAACATTGTATGTTACTCTGGTTACACTGCGCCCCCTATTGGCAGGAGTATATCAGAACACAACAGTGGTCTTAACGCACCGGCAGATGACAGCGCTGACAAAGTGTGTTTCCCGCAGCCAGACGCTACAATACTAATTGTGGGCTTATCATGTTGATTCGGCCACAACAGAAAAAAGAAAAACAAACTCTCGCTCTCTCCAGAGGGGAATGTCAGCCAAAAAGGCCAAACGGGCCATTGCCCGGGCAACATTAGCCCGTACCTGTGCATGTCCCTGATCAGCTGGCATTTGATTCAAATTTAGATTTGAAGCATCTGTTTTTACCTTATATAGATGTCTGTTAACTAACTCTTCCAATCCATCCTATAATCCAACACACTCTCACTCCCTAAGCGTCCAGGAGCGACGCTTGGTCAGGGTCCCGTGGCGTGCAGTTGGGACGCGCCGAGGCTCCTTCAGCTTCATAAACGGACGCAAAGAGCTTTCAACTGATTGCAATGTATTCCCATCTGCGGCGGTATTTGACAGTCATGGAATCACCGCATCAATTTATGTCGGCAGCTCTTAAAGGCAATCCATTCCCATTGGATAACGGAGAATTGTACACCCGGAAGTAAGTATTCTCCTTACTGTTGATTGATTTGACAGTGATATCTCCACTACTCATCAACTCAAAAACACCAGATCACCTTTGTTAATTAAACGACATTGATAGGTTTAAATTGTGTACAATGCTTTTGTGTTTTTCCCCTGTTTTATTCTAACGTAAATTACATGCCAGTGTTTTATTTTTTTATTACTTATATTTTTTTACTTTATTTGCTATGAGTTATATCTGAAGCAAATTATGTTTCTGAAGATGTGTAGTCAATTCCACCCTTCAATGTAGCATAAATGTGAACTCTCATTACAGGAACAATACCGGAAACAGACGTAGGAAAGATCCTCAGCTCGCTGATTGGATGTTTTAGCCGCAATGCAGATATTACTGATTTTCTTTGAATATAAGAATGTAAATACTGAGTTGAGAGAATAGTCAGGGGATTTGGGTGATGGGAGACACATCTATGGAATCACAATTTCAATAGCTTACCATTAAATGACGGATATACCTTTCTGTCTGTGAGGTTTTACAAATCAGATATTAATGTGTAGAAGTAAAACATGAGAAATAATATAACAATATCCTGTACAATTATGTAAAAACATGGATAAAACCACATATCTTCAGATGTTATACATACATAAGTGTCCTACACTAATAATACAAAGTTATTATTAGTATGCTGTGTGTACCTTGTGTGCACCGCCTAGAGGTTAAAGCACGTTATTGAATTTTTTTTGTTGAATAATGTTATTTTTGTTGAATAATGTTATTTGATGAAAAGAAAAATTAAGAGTACATACTTTCATAGGGGGAAAGTAGAAGGTCAATGATAGAAATATAGAATATAAAAAATCAAGAAGATACTGTAAGTCATCTCTACAATAAAACAGTTTAGTGATGGATGTACAAAGATATTAATATGAGGATGTGCAAAACAGACAAACTAATTAACCTTTATTAACACATTAAAGAATACTTTAGGTTAAGGTCTTCTTTCAAATATGAAAACAACTTTGGGAGTATCTATCTACAGATAAATATTAAGCCTGACAAAGTACTTAACGTCTAATATATTGCTTTCCTGCAATGCTAACTATGTTGAAGCACTTATTTTAACTGATATTATACACATTAATTATACTCTTATGTATGTAGATAGTATAACCCTGATATAAACCCTGATATAAACCCTGATTCATGCATTCATCACTTCACGACTCGACTACTGCAATAGTATCCTCTACGGCAGTGACCACCAACTGGCGGCCCGCGGGCCACATCCGGCCCGCCAGACATTCTCATCCGGCCCGCACGACGGGGGTGACTGCGTTCGCCCCCCCACCCATTTTTTTTTTTACAACGTCTCGTGAGTAAGGTGCAGTACCGGAGTCCAACAGAGAGGCAGCAGCTGCGGGACAGTAGACTGCGTACTGCGAAAGCTTCCCTGCCTTGAAGAAGAAGTGATCCTTTATTATCCTTGCTCCGCGCCACAGCAGTAGCCCCGCTGTGACAGAGTCCAACAGAGAGGCAGGAGCTGCGGGACAGTAGCCTAGAAGCAGGGTTGGGTTGGGATTTTGGAATACTTATTGGAATTATTGGTGGAAACGTTTCCTCACAAAATGTAATATTCATTACCGGCAGAACTATGTGCACACTGCACAGCACTGCATCATGTCTGTGAGTGAGAGAGAGATGCAGGCAGCGTGTCTGTGAGGCCCCGCCCCCGCACGCAGATGAGAGAGAGAGATCTCTTTTAAAATATATTGAAAGTTAGAGACGGAGATGGTTGGATAACGTGCAAGATAACGTGTATGTAGCATTTCTTTATTGTCGAAATGATGACATTTCATAACGGGATCAAATCAAAGTGAATGGCCTGCTGCTGCTGAATGCATGGGGCAAGTGACTGGAAAATGTTTTAAAAGTTATTACATTGTTTTAATAAATAATAATTATAATTCATTCTATTTAGGGGCGCCTTTCAAAGCACCCAGGGACACCTTACAATTCATAACATTTTCCAAGGAAAGGTTTTAACAACTTCAAAATTCTGGGCTATATAAAAATCGCTGGCCCGCGATAGTGTCTATTGGATACATTTTGGCCCTTGGACAAATGTAGTTGGTGATCCCTGCTCTACGGCATACCATCCAACCTCCTCAATAAACTCCAACGTATCCAGAACTCTGCTGCCCGCCTCCTCACCCACACCCGCTCCCGAGACCACATCACTCCCGTCCTCCAGAACCTCCACTGGCTCCCCGTCCGTCAAATAATCCACTTCAAAGTCCTCCTGATTACTCACAAAGCCCTCAACAATCAGCCCCCCCCCTACCTCACAGACCTGCTGCACCACCACACCCCTTCCCGCTGCCTCCGCTCATCAGAAGCCAACCTCCTATCCATCCCCACCCGCACCAATCACCGGACCTGGGGGGACAGAGCCTTCTCCGTCGCTGCCCCCTCCCTCTGGAACTCACTCCCACAACCCATCAGAGACTGCACTGACCTCACCACCTTCAAAAAACTTACAAAAACTCACCTCTTCAATCTGGCTTTTAATGTGTGATTGTTGTTATATTGCTTGATTTAACTATATATGTATGTGTTGTTCCTTTTTTCTTTTTACTATATCTGTAAAGCGTCTTTGAGCACCTGTAAAAGCGCTAACTAAATTAATTTATTATTATTATTATTATTATTAGTATAAGAAATGTGCAGAATGTGACAGTTTAATGGTGGAGGTATACACACATATTGATAGATGTCTTGTAATGCACTGTTGAGGAACCTGTGACCCAAGTTTTTCATTAATTGCATAACTACACTGTAGTCGTCTATATGATATGTCAATAAACCGTACAAAATCTTGAAATCTTGAAAGGGATGTGCAAAATAGCAATTATATACAGTTTTTAATTAACTATTAGGAGAGAATAACAATTAATGAATATACTTTATAGAGATCTGCAGATAAATGTTTAGTCTTCTCAAGCACCAACAATCAAATATCTCTCCTGATTGTTGGCACTTGACAAACACCTTTCCCTGAATTTTACTCAGGTGTAACTAAAGTCTGCTTTAAGGGTTGTTTATATTTCACATCATTAATCAGAATCTGCAAAGTAACTAAAATAAATGTAGTGTAGTAAAAATACCAGGTTAACCTCTGAATTGTAGTGGAGTAGAATTACAAAGTAACAATGAGCTGTCATGTGGGTATATATTAATGCTGCCCATTATGGATACAACGATTTTCACCCATTTAGTAATTACATGTTTTAAATGTGTACACACCAATTTGTTTCGTATCGCCTAAACCTCCAGGGCTGTACACAGTTTAATACTGTCAACTTCTAATTTTGGGAAAAACGAAAACGTCTTTTAAAACTACATTTCCCAGTAGTGACGTGCCATAGAGAACATTTTGCGAAACACAATAGCCAGCATGTGTAGTTCTGGGGGGGCGTTCAAGTCCAGTTTTTAATAGTCTGCCGTGGTTTAGTTCCATTTCAAAGAGCTTGACGCTCGGCGTAACCTTGGCGCACTGCCACTCAAACATCCAATCCCAGAGCTTGAAGATTAATCACGGGGTTTGTCGCAAAGCGGACAGGCATCGTCACATCAATAGCTGGGGATTGTGGGTAGTGTAGTCTCTTTGGCGCTCCACATTTCAGAGAAAACAAGTTGTTTCTCAGAATTGAAGGGGAAAAAACACAAAAGCATTGGACACAATTGAAACCTATCAATGTTGTTTAATTAACAAAGGTAATCTGGTGTTTTTGAGTTGATGAGTAGTGGAGATATCACTGTCAAATCAATCGACAGTAAGGAGAATACTTACTTCCGGGTGTACAATTCTTCGTTATCCAATGGGAATGGACGCTCACATTGCCTTTAAGAGCTGCCGACATAAATGGATGCGGTGCTTCCCTAAGCGTCAAATACCGCCGCCGATGGGAATACATTGCAATCAGTTGAAAGCTCTTTGCGTCCGTTTATGAAGCTGAAGGAGCCTTGGCGCGTCACAACTGGATGCCACGGGACCCTGACCAAGCGTCGCTCCTGGACGTTTAGGGAGTGAGAGTGTGTTGTATAATCTGAAAGACAATAACACACGTGTCACCAAAAAGCAGAGCAGTGTGGACTCAAATGCAGGACAGAAAATCACTTAACAGAAAAATACCTTTATTAAAAGGTTTAAATAAGGCAGGCCAGGGCAAAACAGAGCAGAACTTTAAAACACACATCAAACAAGGATCTGACCAAAGACCAAGACTCAAATACAATCAGAAATATTAACATAGACAAGACACAGATGGGGAGGGAAGGCAAACAAAACTAAGGTAACAATTCTGCATAATAATGAGTCATGTGCTTCTGTTTGTTTTTCGGGAAACAATTGGAAGATTCAGTGGACTGAAGAAGACAGATTATTAAACTTTCACAGTCAATTAATTTTAATATAATTTGCATGCAGGAAAAGTCTGTATTTTCTACTCAATGGGAACATCTGACACATGGGCTTTCTATCAAATTGGACATTTTGGGGATTTGGGGAATAATGGGCCTCCTTTGATTATTGCTATGCTTTTAGTGAGATTGTGGAATGCAGACTTTGTAAGTGATTTGACAACTTCTTCAGTTGAGAGTGAACTCTCTGCTCAGCACAATCCATGCTGTGATGCGTACAGAGACATAGGGTTGCCTGAGGCACTGTTGTAAGTTGTCCAATCAGTCAGTTCCAGTTTGGGAACTTAAGGCAGTTGCAATTCGATGAGTGTTGAACTCAAATAATGATCCTCCCAGTTAGTCGGTGGTGACAGTACTGTACGAAAAGTAGACAAAAGAAATTGCAACATTATGGTGGCGCTAAAGGAAAAGACAGTCCGCATTGAATTTTAGGGCAATCAATCCAATAGTTGGTTTGCAAAGACACTGCAGCATGGCCCATAACATTCAATAGTTATAAACTGTAATACACATAAATACACTATAGCTTCCATATATGGTCATCTGTTTTTTCATGACAAGTGTTTGAAGCACATAGCTGTCCAACCCTGAGCACTGAATCAGTGATTCATTGTAAGTTGTAACATTTGAGTTTAGGTGAATAGAATAATATAAATGATATCAATAGATTAATTTTGGTTTTCTGCTGTTCTGTTTTCTGCGGTAAAAGCGTTGGATCCAACATCCTTTTTGTTGCGGTGGTGTGGGAGGAATGCAATTAATCCTGCATCGATCAGACCTTCATTTAGCCAAGACTAGGTAGTTTGTAATATTTGTGCTTTGTCATGTTCTCATTCGTGCACTCAATTCATTTTTGATCAATATGCTATTAGAGGCCACGTTCCTGAGGCATGGCCAGTTTTCTCTTGGAGGTTGGGTTGCTCCACTTTGAAACATAAACCTTTTGTGAAAGGCTCCTGTGTGCCAGGCTGACATGAGGATAACATATATATGTTGCATCCAAGTAAGCAAGCATGATGTAAAGCACAGAGTGTAAAGTTGAAATAATTGATTCCTGTAATGCCTGTCGCTCATTGGCCTTTGGCTTGTGAGAGGTGAAAAATGAGTCACCCTGAGGTAAAGGTGGAGTGTTGCAGGGTAGAGCGATGGAATGGGATAAGTGCTAAGTGAAATGCTGTGAATCACTCTTCTTTTATTCATCTTTCTTTCTTTACAAAATAAAGTGCAGAAATGTGGGAGGAATAAGACCATACAAAATGGATATCAGTACACTTCTTCATTTCCTATCAACATGTTTTATGCTAATAATGATTCTCTCCAGCCAAACCATTCAGACTGGGCTGTACTAAAAATAGAACCTCCTTTCTACTCAATTTCGGCTCGAATATTACAATCAAAATAAATTAGTCATTTCACCATTTATCAGCCATTTGCATTAGTGTTGATGAATTATTAAGATCTTGTGAATAAGTTTCCAAAAGGAACGTGTAATACCAGTTGAAGATGATTTATTTTCATTCACAGGGCACTGATTGTATCAGGGGCCAATGTTAGGAAGCAGTGGGATTGTTCTAAAGATAATGCAATATTTAATGTATCTCTTTAGGGCCAGGCTTCTTTTGTAAGCGAAGAGTGAAAGAGTGCAGACCCCCATAGCAGTAATTCATAAACAGGGATACTTGTCCTAAGGGCTTGTTTTGCATGGAGTATCTTATAAGATCTAAAGAAAAGTAGAATTACAGTTTGATTGAAAAATATTAAGATATCCACATAAGTCTGTCGTTACACCTAAACACCACGTGTTTCATTCAGGACTGTCATAAATGAGTTAGCATTTCAACATAAAAGTTGAAACAGTTGGTTTTAAGTAATGGAAAAGCATGACATTGTAAGTTAGCAGAAATAAATTGTTGAAATAGTTAGTCAGAATGGTAGCATTAGGTTGATTAAATAGTAAACAAAATGTACTGGATGAATTGTTAAAACGGTTATCTAGAGAATAAAGTAAAAACAATTGAAATTACCCAAAAGTAATGAAACACTGTCTAAATTAGCATTAAAGCCATCGATGACTGCTTTAAATTAGTTAGGATAATGGATTGATGGTAAAAACAGAGCTAATATTATTGTATTGAGGGTTTAAATTAGCAAACAGTAACGGAAAACCAGTTTAAATAGTCACATTTAAGGGATGACCAGATGTTTTTACCAATAAATGCAAAACCACTGACCTGTAGTAGGTTAATGCTCAGTCTTAAAATTGCACCTGATTTCCTGTTTGCATACAGATGGAGCACTTATTTTCGGACTCCAGCTTAGCTGTTCCAGCCTACGACCTGCCAACGCCCAGTTTGGAGGAAGGTCAAGCCCTCCCACTATTTTCCAAGAGGGCGTTGCCAGATTTTCAATTTCAGGTTTTAACCAGGAGATGGCGCTTCATTCACAAATACAGAAATGATGTCGTACTGTGTCGTACACAGTGTAGTCGATAAACTGCTTGAAGAGCATTTGAACATATAGTCTTTATATATTAAATAATCATAATAATAATGTAAATGTTTACATTACATTAAACCATGCATTTTGTAATGTCAGCATTTCATTTAGAAGAAAAGTAGTTAGTTAGTTATTTTCATGTCGATGGACACTGAATAATATTTTTGAATAGAGGATTCATAATATTGTTTGCCGAGAACAAAATTAACGATCAAGCAGCATTTTAAATTCTAAATATCTCTGCAAATATAGCAATGACATTTCTGCTTCTATCTTTGCAAAACGAGTAAACAGTCACATTTGGGTCTCAAATCAACTCGACATCATATTAATAACGATATATGATACAAATATAAGACTGACAACAACAACAAGCCACATAAGTCGTATCACAAGTTATCCTGGGCGGAGCAGCTGAAGACTTCTCCACGCTGCTTTCAAACTGTGAGTAAACAACGTGTGCTTCACTTGTAGGCTGTCTGAAGGTATACACAGGTCTCAGATGGACTTCGTATGTGTGTGTTCCTGCCAGTAATTAGCCGTGTCTCGGCTCGCTGTACGGCTAAATATTGAAGCTAAATTAGCAACTACATGTTAGCAACTACATGTCCCACAATGCATTTCGTTCTGTGACTTGCGCACTGTCTTAATCTCAGCCGTATTTTAACTGCCGGCCGACAGGGGGCGAAAGAGACGAGTGAGCGATACAGGGAGAGAAACAAAGAAGAAGAGATGAGAGCGCAGCAGAGAGAAGCGGAGAGGATATCTGTATAGTTCAATGTTCATTGACAATACATATTGAATTGTACTTTTCTTTATTTGATTGGCAGCCAGGCCTTGGGACACACACGCTGTAGTACATATGCCGGGCCTGTAACTGGCGCTGTAACTTCCTCCACAAAAGCAGCAAAGAAGCATAGTTGTCATGGTTGCCCTTCTGTTTATTCTCCACGTTGGGGGCAGAGGGAACCGGGCAGAGTTTTTCGCCAGTCAACGTGTATTAAAGTTGAAATCTTCCGGACAAAATTATAAAAGTGCCGGTCAAAGGTCTTCTTTGTTATTTATTGAGCTTTAAAACAAATGAGTAACGACTCTATAGGCCTATAATATATAAAATACACGGAGCCTCTCTTTTTCCTCCCTCTCTTCGGGCAGCGTCAGTGTCTGTCTCATGCAGCAGCTGATCCAGTAATGTGACCCGGCCGACAGTACAAATAAACATATTTATAACTAGTTTAGGTAGTGAATATGAGGAGAAGAGGCGTGTGGATATCAGCAATTAATGTAACATGTCGAAATCTGTTTTACGCAATGTCACAACGGACTATTTTTCTTAGCGGATGCATGTCAATTTATATCAATACATACAACTATTTTTTAAATCAATTAAAACATTTTCTAAATCCATAAAAGCATTTCAATTAATATTGGGAGTCATGTCGTTACTTTGTTGAGAATTTGGCCATGTAATAAACGGGATAATTTGCAGCGACTTGTTCCTTATGGGGAACACCCTTCATGCTGAGCAAGATCCCTCCGCTACACCGTCGAGGCTCCATTAAAATATAAATATTTGTAGTGAATTACTGACGTTCATATTGAGTTTAAGATGATGATTAATTTAGGATTAAAAATCGAGAGCCGGGCTGCATTTCCTCCCGTTCGTTTTTTTCGACTACAGTACATTAAGTTCCGCTGACCGCTGTACATCCAGCGTACTGTACAGTATCAGACTTTATTTCACATGAGCAACAGTGTGGAGCCCACTGCACCCCCTGGTGGATCAATGATCCATTGCAGCTGGCTTCATTATAATTACTTTTATTTTTAACGGGGGCGGTCTCAAGTCAAGCTGGAGGCTTTCCCTTGAGCGAGGGCAGACCACTTACCAATCACTGCCCTCGCGTTTCAAACTGTCCGAAATTAAGTGCTTCATCTGTACTTCCAAGATAAGGAACCAATTCTATGCCTGACACATTCTTGTTTGCTGTGTGTATGTGTGTAACTCTCACAACAAGCTATGACTCATGATAGAGTTCTGAATATATCACTTTGTATAAATAGTCATTAAACCATGTTGGATATTCATATATGTCCAGTTTCAAAACCGTCTTTCAGTTAGCACCTTTGGGTTTTATAAGTGTCCATCATTTTGGACATATACTATTTATGACTACTGGTCAATGATTAATTCAGCACACATGTTTATGATGTATCACAGTTGGCCTATGATGTCATACAATCTGCATCATTCCTCCCACCTCCCCGACCCCTTTTAGCTTTTGAGACACTCATGGACAACACCAATTAAGGATGCACAAGTCACTCGAGGATTGAATTCTCTGATAGCATGTTCTCTAAAGTCAGTAGTCAGACCATATTTCTTCACAGTACACTACATTTGCCCTCCCATCAAACACAGCAAAATAGCTTGCCTCATCACTTTTGCGAAATACTGGTTTTCGCAGCACTCCTGTGGTCGCCCGGTACATTTTCCAAGGGAGACGGTGAATGTGATTGAGGTGTCAGCAGCCGGCATCTTTGGATTACAGAGATTGTGGGAGCAGCAGTTGCTGCCACAGCCAGTAATGGAAGTCTATTTTTCCTTGATGTAGAAAGGCGAGAACCACTGCCTGATAGCCCACAGCTTGATAAGGCCGGCTCTACTGGATGCGGATTCTGCAAGACATAGAATTTTTTTTCACCAAACTTCAATCATTTTTAATCAAAATCTGAATTGCATACTCACAGATTTCCGACTGAGGAAGTGGATTGCTTATTACTGTATGCATATGGTAGATGTGTGCCTGTTCATTGGTTTTTGAAGCACTGTTTTTTTTTTAATTAGGTCCATGTCAAATTTGGGGTGTTCCCTTGCCTGTAGTTATATAGATTTTGTGCATTAAAAAGGTCTACAAAGGCTAAAATTCCACTGTTCCCTCAAGAGGGACTTCCTCTCCCACACACTCCCCGTCTGCCTGAAACACTTTGTTTACTTTTGTAACGCAATGACATCTCTCAAGCTCTCCAACACATTGTATGTGATAGGCTAAGGGGAGTGAACATTTCCCACATATCTCTAAGTGGTTGACCAGTCACAAAAGAGCGGGCCTGCTAACCAATCAGAGCAGACTACGCTCTGGTTTCAGACAGTGTCATGGAGGTGTTGTGAGAAAAATAAAGTCCTTTTTGAACATTAAATCATGTAAACATGTAAAAGAAGAGGCAACAAATTGAAATAACATTTCACACAAGAAAACGTCCATAATTGATGACTATCTTTAGATATTCTTATCTACTGTGTCAATTTCATATTGTTGCTTGAATGCACAACGCTATGGAATATTAAATGCATGTTGAATGGGACCTAATGCTCACAGTTCATGAGAGCTTGCTCTATGCTTTCGGGTGTTTACTCTCTCTAAAGAAGAATCAACCATGTGCATGTGCCATTTGCAATAATGACGACATTCAATTGTGTCAGACAATGACCTGGAATGAGTCCTGGAGTTAATATGCTTACACACAGCGCCCTTGTAGAGGTCATACTACAGGATACTCAGTTGAAATAAACCTGCTATAATGTTGGGTGATGTTGCATGTGTGGTTTAGACTAGAGAAATCAAACTATTTTGAAGAATATATACATTTCCCAAAATGTTTAGCTTGACCCAATAGGCAGAATAACTAGATATATACCTATTATGCCCAATTACGTTACTGGCCTCGAAGAGAATAGTTAGTTTTAGGTACTTTTTGTTGGATTATTATTACATGTCACTTGTTAGATGCTTTTATCCAAAGTGACTTACATACATACAATACTGTGGACAATCCCCACAGGAGCAATTTGGGGTGAAGTGTCTTGCCCAGGGACACAACAACATGCTGACAGCAGTGGGGATTCAACTTGTGCTCCCCTGACCCGAAGAGCCCACTGAACCAAAGCCTCACCATAGATCAGGGATATTCAACAAAAATTCAACGAGGTCCAGTTCGAGAAAATGTCCCCATGCAAAGGTCCGGAACATCAAAATGTCTAAGTTGCTTTATGAATTAGTGTGATATATATTGAAGTAGCCTGTAGCTTTATCAACGTCTGCATGTAATCAACAACTGACTGCCAATCAAATAAAGAAAGTACAATTCAAAAACAACAATATTTATTGTTAATTAACATTGAACTATACAGATTGGGTAAGGGTAGCAGGGTAACACTTTATATTAAGGTACACAAATTAACCATCAACTAGTTGTTAATTAACATGCATATTAGCAGTATATTGGCTCTTTATTAGTC
>CALSBZ010045045.1:106400-135745 GCA_943591055.1 Gobionotothen gibberifrons | reverse complement strand
GACTAATAAAGAGCCAATATACTGCTAATATGCATGTTAATTAACAAATAGTTGATGGTTAATTTGTGTACCTTAATATAAAGTGTTACCGCATTTAAAAATAGAGAAAATAGCTTTTGAAAATATGTCCATCTCAAAAGTGCTTAATTTTAGATAAATAAATTAAAGTGTAGCAGCAGCTTGAGTTTCCCTTTTTCTTTGTTAACCGTTTCACATCATGACTTAACAGTTTCAGCTGATTATAGAACAATATCAGTCTTTACACATCATAACAATTGAACAGTTTTAAAGTTTCTCTTTCTGTCCCTCTTATATTCCCTCACTCACTTTTTTTTAATTCAGTGTGAGTATTGAGCTTGAGCTTGTCCTGCCAGGAGTTTAAAACCTGTTAAGCCCCAAGGTCCCCGCCGGCGGGGACCTCGGGGCTTTTTTCACGACACTGTGTCTCAAGGAACCTTAATATTTAATAAACTATGAATATTTTCTATCCATATAACGGGGAAAAACTCAAAAAAAAAAAGTTTTCTTTTTTTTTCCCCAAAAAAACCCCACAATGCTAACACTGACCCTCTGGATTAGCCCCGAGCGAAACATCCTAACCTATTACCGCAACGAAAATCACTCCAAGCTCCCTTATTACTTATCCTAGCTCTGCACATCCAGCACATCGTTTATGATCGTAAAGACACAGAATCTAACGGTGCCACCCTCAACACTGAAAGATACAAACTCGTAACAGGGGAAGCAAACACAGACATCACAGCACGTACCTTACGGAGCTTTTACGGGAGATCGTCTCACCGTAGCTGTCAATCTGATCATAAGAGTGTTCAATGGCATTCAAACGAGAAAAAACGCTGCTGCATCGGTTAATCCATAGGTTGAGAAAGTATGTGCAAACTCATTTTTTTCATTTATAGTCCATAAGTATGTCAAAATCGGAGACCAAAAGTTAGCTGCTAATGGTAGCCACCTGCTGCAGCTGCTCCAATGCTTTGACTGACGCAGCAGTCTAACAAACAGACATTACCAAATAAGGACTATGTGGGATTTCCCCTCGATTCTATTGGCTCTGACTGTCAGAAAGAGATGTCACATGTCAAAATCGAGCAAGGGGGGCCAGAGATAGGTAAAATCCACCCAAATGACCCCAAAAGAGGTTTTTCTTTCTAAATGTCTCTAAAAAGGTCAAATATCACTTGTTTTGCATCAATCTTGATACAGGGTACTTATTATATGTTGTACTTTGGATTCCTAAAGCTTTTAGTCTACTAACCCATCATCCAAGGTTAGTTTTCACTATAAGTACAAACATTTTCTTGGACGGACACTATAATTTACAGTTTTTTTACCATGTTCAATCTGAATTTTCTTTAAAATAAAAAAACATCTATATTGATTCTGACTTTTCTACATCCAACTCACAGGTTTATCATTACTTTGAGAACAAATATTATTAATTTAACCCTTTTAAAAGGGAAGATATGGTCATTTGTTCTGGGAATGTCATTTTCAAGCCTGAAACATGAAAAACAGGCTTGGGGTCTAACAGGTTAAATCTGGGCTGAAATGGGGTCAGGGCCATTCTCAAACACACATACAGGTGCTCATTGGTTAGCCTGCCCTGGAACGATATTTAGTTCTAATTTTGATCCTGGTGGACTGATCATATTGGGCTCTGAGACTGCTTATTTTTTGTGACCTCAGTTCTGACTTGAGAGGGAATGTTTGGTCAAACACTTTGTGTTTTGTCTCATAGTGGCGTTTTGGCACTTTTAATGAGCACCACGGTCTCTGAACAAATGAGACAGACTGGTTCTGTGCTCCCAGTGGGCAGGATGAACATGAATGAGTCCGTCCACTCATTAAAAGCTCTGTTCTTACTGTCCACTTTCCTCTTCTTGGAGAGCGCCATGTGTAATTATTAGTGATGGCAGTTTGACACTGAAGCTTCGAACGGAGCTTCAACCCTGGACTTCCTATTCCATAGAAGCAGTGATTCGAAGCTTGCTTCAAATCACGTGACATGTGACGTCCGAACCAGCAACTGCTTAATTTCCTGAATGAATCAACTCACTGGTTCGCCGTCCAATCACGCGATTCACTGCCTTGTCTCGATTCTGACAGGTGACAGGTTGAAACAGTTTCGAATTTGAGCGCTTCAACACTTTATAACCGCTTTAAACAATGCGCAATGTGTGGGTTGTTGTCGTAGTTTGCGTTGTTGCTGTTGAGTTGTTGTTGGTATTGCATTTGAATTGGATCATTAGAGCAAGCCAGGAAGAAAGATAGGTCGTTCTAGCTCGGGAAACACTTCGAAATGTGGAGAAGTTGTGAACAAAAAGACAATTATCAGTAATATAAAAACAGTTCAATAGTTTAAGGAATAGATAGCCCAGTGGAAAGAGCCGGTGGCCCGAATGTGGCTATGTCCTCCGCACAGCTGGTTCAAAGCCCGGAGTGGATGAATTTTGAATCATTGCTTTTCAACTTTAATACTTTAATACCTGATAAAAAGCCCTCTCCGCCCAAAACAATGTCCAGCACTCTCTAGTCTCTTCTCAATAACCCAATACACACAATTATCAATCTTTAATTGCAAATAGAACATGATATTCAGTCTTAGTGTGTATGTGCATCGAATATTTTTCAAGGCAAAGATACGGTAAACCCATAGGCGGCGCGTGAGGCTCAGGTTTGGGAAGGCTAAATAACTTTTTTTACCTGACGCTGCCCGCCTCTGGCGTGAAAGCACCGCGTACTGACCAATCAGAGCTCAGTGTGCGGAGTTTAAATATATCAAGTCATATTACAGGATAAAGGAAATACAGTTTAAACTGCTGTATGCAGAGAAGACGCCGACGTGTCGCACTTATCATTCACATCATCAATCAGATCATCGATCATATAATATCATAATATATCCAGCCTGATCTCACCAGAATGCGTACAAATGACACGACTTTGCAAAGTCGTGCAATAGATACGCAGAAGTCTGTTTTTGCGTGCATATGATACTCCCACGTTACGTTTGTTATGAACGTAGGCTATGTCAAATACGTTTTTTTTCTACAATTTTCTTCGACGTTACATTTGTTTTGAACGTATCTTAAATGCGTTTATTTTCTAAATATCTTTGCCATTTATTTAACCCTAACCCTAACCATAACCCAATAAGCTGCTGTGTCATCATATATTTCCTTATCTTAGTCAGCTTCTTGAGCCGTATCTGGCCGTGCAACACTCACATTGTCACATACTGTATGCAGAAGTATTATTTTAAGCAACACATTAGGTTGACGAAACACTCAACTCAAATGTAATTAAAGTCAGATCCACTCGTGTCTTAGATGGGGCAGTATCATAAAACTGTTGTACGCTTTCAAACACTCTGTAGTTTATTTATTTTTTAAGCAGTTGTTCTGTTTTCTCCTTGCAGGTGCAACTATGTGGCTTGTATCCTGGGTTATATGTTTAAGTCATGGAAAGTTCATATTTGTCTAATATTAATTTACTTTTCATTAATGAAGTATGACGCTGCGCTGTCAGTACACTTGTCCCTGTTTGTGATTGGTCAAATGTAGCTAACCCCGCCCCTTTCACGTGAATGCGCTCTCAGCTGGAGAAAGAAACCCTGGCATGATTTACCGAGTTGATAACCAGCCACAGGTGGCTGCATAGAAGCGCTAATGTAAAAGACACAAACATTATACATTATATTTGTATTTTACCAGGATGCAGTGACAAAAAGATTTTTGGCCAACAGTACCCGCCGCCCCTGGTTAAACCCACTGCAGCCTTGCACTTCGCCAGGAGAGGTCGCTGTAACTGAAGCTTCGAGAAATTAACCTATTTCCGACACAATTGTCGAAGTGGTTCGATGCTTCATTTTGCCATCACTAGTAATTATTTGTCTCTCCCTGTCTGCCGCTAACACGCCTGTTCACTCTCCTCTCCGCTTCTCTCCCTGTATCGCTAATTATTCTCTTCACTCACTTTCCTCTCCGCTTCTCTCTGCCACGCTCTCATCTCTTCTTCTTTGTTTCTCTCCCTGTATCGCTCACTCGTCTCTTTCGCCCCCTGTCGGCGGCGGTTAAAATAGAATTGCCCCGTCAAAATTGAAATCCCCTATTAATGTATTGATTATAGGTCCGGGTCCGTATAGGTCGGCGCCTGGGTCCGGATCCGGACCGCGGTCCGCCTGTTGCCGACCCCTGCCATAGATCTACAGTATAGTTAGCTCAGCTTGCTTCGAATGTCAACTGAAGTAGTAACAGAAAAAGGATCAGATACTAGCCAAAACTGTTGGAAAATCCCCAAAAGTTAGTGGACCGGATGAAAATGTGATATCACTTTCACTACGGAAATGTGTGCAGAAAATACTTACAACACAATGTGACTTTGTAGCCTACAGATGGAACAACACTGGTTTCTCCCTACAAGTTGAAGGCCAGCCAACCAACAGCAGAGGCCTGCTTAATCACATCCTCTGGGAGACTATCTCTGGGAGTGAATGATTATAACTCAATAATATATAGCCTATATTATTCAGAAATTAGACATTTTTAATTATGGAAATAGTGAGTCTGAATGGTGAAAGCAACTGACAATTTCACTCAACTGTTGGTAAACACATGTTTTAAAAAAGTTAAGGAGATATGTTTTTGTCTGTGAAAGTGTTCCCTGGATACTCCTCTTTTTGCCCTTTCAAGAAAGTCTCCCACTCAGACATGCCTTCAGGCAAATAAGATGCAATATTTACTTAAAACTGTGAACATAGCTGTGAAAAAGAAGTAGGAAACGGCTGTTTCGTACCTTTCCATCTGGCTCTTAATTCCAGTTCACTGAAGCAGGAGGTTGAGACACTCATTTGTCACACCTGTCCTCAAGCTGTTGAATGGGCAAGTGAAGCACTCACGATGACCGCCTCATTGTAGACAGCTGCAGCCATGTTTGAGTATAATGATGTTCCCTATGATAAAATTATGACTTTTTTTATATGTATTCTGATTTGATCTAATTGCTGTTGGCCTTCATAATTGAATCACATTTGAAGATTTGTTTATATTTGTAGACAAACCATGACACAATTTGTATTCAGTGTACAAGGTATACAGTGTTTTATTTATTAGGCAGCAGAATGGTTGATCACAAATAAAAACAATAACAGAAAACATATACAGTATGGTCATTAAGACAGAACCTCCTAATATAAAACATCTACAGACAGAATTGTCTGGTTCTTGGCCACTAATAATAATTTAAAAATCATTTAGAGACCAGCTCCCTGACTTGCAGCTCATGATGCAGCTATTTCCAAGCAAATATAGCAATGTTACTAAAATACATTTTATCGAGCTCAGGGTCTTCCAATGGTTTCTTTTACGGGTGGCCAGACCGTCCAAACCAAGCATACAACTAATGGTGCGTAAGGGTTTTAGGATTTACAATGAATCGCAGTGCCTCATGGTAAACCCTATCCAAAGAGCATAATAGAAGATGCATTCACATGACCAGTTGTTGAATATTGGGATGCTTCCAAGATTTTTGTATTGAGACACATATTCAATCTCAGAACCCTGCAAAGTGGTTATAGGAGGGAGGTTCAAGGGTTAAGATTTAGTTTTCGATTTCCCAATTTTGGATGAATAAAGTATCTATTTATCTATCTACTTAGAAAAACATGAGCTTTGTTTTGCTAGCTTAGTCCTCACACAGGGTAAGTTGCACACTAATAAAGCAGTCTTGAAATGACAAAGAGCCTAATTTGGGCTAGATGCAGAGCAATATATCACTATCATAAAAGTAAAATAATGATTTCGATTGAGACTATTGATATACATTATAAATAATAATGGTTCTAAAACCGATCCCTGTGGCACACCCTTGGATACATTAAAAGAGCTAGAAGTTATACCTTTGTGTGTGGGATCGGCCTGATTTAGTATTTCCAACGATGACCATGATCAACATCACGTATGTTTTCATGCTAAATTACAGGTTGTTAATAGTGTCTAACCTTCAGTTAAGAAGAAAATCCCAGAATACAGAGAGGGGGGGGGTCTTTTACACCATCTTGCCTATTATTTTCTTTGTCATGCATTATAGCTTTTTGTTAAGCTTTTTGAAAATGCTTTTCATACCCCCTGTACGTTTGTGTGTTTGTGTGGAGTATGTCTGTGACAATGAGAACACAGGCTTGAGTTTTCACACTGGAGGTGCCAATTAGCTCTTGGAGACGGAAAGAGAGCATGAGTTGGCTCAGCAGTAACGAGCCGCTCCAGCAGAACCTCTTTGCCTTCTCACTTTGTCTCAAGCCATTTTCTTTCCTCTTCTCCTCTCACAATCTGCACTTTTTTCTATCATCCTATTCCTTGCTCTATCCCTGCCAGCCCATTGCTTCTTTTCTCTGTCAATTTTTTGTATTGCCCACCTTTTCCCCTCACTCTCCTTTAGCCTCTGCTCTTGCTTTGTCATTTTGTGTGGACCCCAGCTGTCTTATTATAGCACTCTGCTTCCAGCAGACTTCTTCTGTCTCTTTCTTCCTCTGTACTTCAACCCTCCTCCTCTGCCTCACCCTCTCTCCTCATTCAGCCTTACTGCCTTTCATGTTCTCTTCTTATTCTTCCGCGGCCTCCCTGTTTATTTCTTAGCAATTTTTAGCCTGTGTCTAAAAAGGTTTATTTTAATTTCGACAGGATCAGTACGGTTAACAAAGATACATTTTCTTGTTCAAGCAAGTTATGCTTCTGATACACTCAATAACTCGTTTATCTATTTTGAACTGAACTTATTTTTCTTAATTAAATCACCCACATGGAAGGTCATGAAAGGGGAATATTGCAGTCATCCACAATCTGTATCTTTGGTGAAATGACCTTTGAGCAATGACTTTCACTCCTGATTTATGCTGCATTCATTTTAAGACATTCTTAGCCCTGTCACGTTATGGCTGGCTGAGCATCCTGTTAAGATTTCCACCTGGGCGACTCTCCATTAAATCAATCAAAGACCTTCAAATCTGACATATCTTGTCTTCCAGAACCGGTCCCAGAAAATGTGCGCCCTTGGGAGCAGTTTGTTCAACAACGCTGACACATCGAGAATGGGGGCTCGGCTAGTGAAGGGCTCTTGTTGACAAGTAGGGAACTATTTGATGATATGTCACTTCGATCTTTGGTCATAACCTGAACATTTGAAATAACATTTTCTTTTAACCCTAACCAATATCCTTCTTTAAACCCTGTCTATTTCAAGACTATGGAATGGAAGGCTTTTAAATGCCCAAACATGCATACTCCTTTCCACAATGCTATAATCGAGTACTTTTAGAACCATTTCCAAACAAACCATTAGAAATATACTTCTTCATAACCTTTTTTTCATAATTATGTTTTCTTTCTGCAAAGGGAGAAACAAAACCAAAAATGCTAATTGAAGCAAAAGAAAAGACCACCAAGTCAAAATGATCTGTCCTCAGAAAACAGAGGGGGAGTAACACTTGTTCAGACATGCTGAAAAAGACAGGATAACAGACCAGGTTAGTGCTTTGCAAAAAATAATTGTACATACAAAAATGTAAGAGAAAGACCGGGTCAGGACTAGCACCCAGGAGTAGGCCATGACCCAGGAGCAGGCTGGGACCCAGGATTAAACAGGTATATGTGAGTAGCCATTTAAAAAAAAAAACATGTGTCAATAATCCCTCTTCAGACTGACCTCTATAAACATTTCATTTCATATTTTTGTAATTGTCTTGTCTTTATTATTCTTTAATAGGATCCAACCCTGGCAGAAAGGCCAAGTAAAATGTGACCCAGGCCATGAACCATGTGAAGGCATTTATGAAGAAACTACAGAGTAAAAGGCAGAGACAATGCATGGTTAACATCAGATCTCTCTGATTTACTACACGAGCGCAATGTGGCATGGTCAAAAGCCAGGCTCTTCAGGAAGCTGCGAAATGCATGTACTGTTAAAATCAGAAAAGCCAAAGCGGATCATCTCCTAACTGAAACTTCAGACAACCTAAATAATCCCCTTATTATCAAAAACTATCAAATCATTAGCTGGAAAAAATGTTATAGAGCTTCCACATTGTATTGTGAAGGAGTACTCTGTTCAAATCTCTGGCAGAAATGCTTGGTTGTTTTAATGAACATTGTATTACCTCTGGTTCCCTGTTTACCTCGCAGGACATAGCTCAAGGAGCCCCTGATCACTCTGACGGTCGAATATGGGAAGGTGAACAGTTTAATTGTATCCCAGTAACAGTCTCAGAGGTGCATAAAGCCCTGAAAAGTTTGGAACCAAGAAAATCAGCAGGTCCTGACAACCTGGAGCCATACTTTTTAAAGTAAGCAGCTGATTTTATCGCTTTGCCCTTGTTTTATCTTTTTAATCTGTCCTTGGAGACAAACAAAATTCCCCTTATTTGGAAATCTGCTTTTGTTCTCCCACTGTTAAAAGGGGGTGACCCCACTCTCGAAAACAACTACAGACCCATCTCCAAATAATGGAAGTACTGGAATCGTAGTAGTCGTAGAAGGGGTGAAATCAAGTACAGTTCACGTTGACTCTGGTGTCCCACAAGGCACTGTGCTGGGTCCATTGCTTTTCTTATGCTACATTAATGACCTGCCGTCATATGTAGCATCTACAGTGCGGTTATTTGCGGATGACTGCCTGCTCTACAGGCCTATTAAAAATGGAAGTGACCCTACAGGGTGGCAATTGGTGACAATTTGGCCAACACATTGGCCAAATTGTAACACATGCAAACCGTTCGCTCGGCTTCCTACCCCAGAACCTGCGACGCTGTCCCCAGAAACTGAAGGAGACAGCTTTTGTGGCCCTAGTACGTTCTAAACTAGAGTACGCCAGCTCGGTCTGGGACCCCTACACTGATAAAGACAGTGATGCCCTGGAATCAGTACAAAGAAGAGGCGCAAGATTCATTTTTGGAGATTATGAATGGGACAGCAGTGTCACAGAAATGCTCAAGCGGTTGAACTGGGTGGAATTAAGTGAAAGGCGGTAATTGGCTCGTTTGGTTCTCTTCTTCAAGATTGTCCATAACATCTCAGCCATTGATGCATCAATGTACCTAGAGCCAGTTAGAATAAGTGCAACTCGCAAAGCCAACTCTTTGAACTTGAGCAAGGCACCGTTCCCTACACTGCTCCCCGGGCGCCGTACATAATGGCAGCCCACTGCTCCTAACACTAGGATGGGTCAAATGCAGAGATACTGCTTTGTTACATAGTACCTGTACTACGTAATGACAATCAGTTGAATCTTCTTCTTCTTCTTAAATGCAAATTTGCATTTTTATGCTGATGAGTCATTTACTGTTGTGAGCTCCAGAATGCTTTTAACATTGTACAATCCAACATGATTGAGTTGAAACGTGTTTTAAATGCTGCCAAGACAAGGCTAATGATGTTCTCGAAAGCAAAAACCAAGGACTTGCAGGGGTCGGGGATTGAATCTGTGTCGCAGTATAAGTATCTTGGAATTATAATTGACAATTCGCTTTCTTTTAAACCACACATTGTGGAACTTTTGAAAAAACTAAGCTTCCAGTGTGTGTTCGGGCGGCAGACAGCCTATCCGTTTTTAAGAGTACGCTTAAGACCTTCCTTTTTGAGAAAGCTTATAGTTGATAAAATAATCTGATAAGAGTGCATTGACGTAGACAAGTTGTGCCTCTTCACCTATACATTTTAGTTCTTACTCTTTTTCCTTACTGATGGTATGTCATTTGGTTGTGTGTGTAGACGGTGGAAGCAGGGAGAGACATATACGTGCCTTGATCCCTGCCGAGTCGACGCACAACTGTTGATTGGTGTCAGTGCCAAAAAACGTTTTAGGAGCAATGCACTCATGGTATAGATGTGGGGCACACATCTTAATTCCTACCCTTTTCCCTCACCCTATCCTAAGGGAGTGCATGTACGCAGACCATGGGCGTCACAGCCATTATATGAGGGTGGGACAAGTCCCCCCCACCTTTTAAAATGATTAGTTTAGACCCCCCCACTTTTACCATGTGGAAAGTCTGTGCATCGGTCTATCCACTCGCTCTTTGTAGAGCGCTGTGCCAGTGCTTCATATCAAATCCATTCCACTTGCTTATTGTGAGAATGCCCAAATCAATGAAACTCCGTACCATGTTTTCACTGCTACTTTGTACCAAGGCAGATTCTCAGAGCCGTACACATGAGCGGTACACATGAGCCGTACACATGCTGCGTGTTTTGCGTAGCTGTGTCTTTAGTTGTAAGCCCAGTGGCGATCTGTTCATCTGTCATATCATACAATAAAGCCATCGAAAAGAATAGGATACAGCATGCAAAGTTATTCTGGGTCTTTGTGTGTCATAGCTTGGCTGTGTGTGTGGCACGAGCGCATTTTGTGTGAGCGAGCGAGAGAGAGAGAGAGAGAGAGAGAGAGAGAGAGTGAACGAGAGAGCGCTAACGTACATAAGGAGTTGTTTCTACAACCAGGAGGAGTTATCTCATGTGTTATCTCATGTAAACAAGTATTTCCAAGGCACACCTTTTATATGATCATTATAAAATGATTATTATGTTTTAAGTTCTGTCTCACATGGGTGTTGAGAGATGTATCCATAGATTTAGTCCCTAACTTTGCTCTCAAAGTGCACCAGATTGATCCATTTAACTTCAACATTTAAAAAAAATCCCCCAGTCAAATTGTCCCCCCCACATTGAGGCTGCTTCCTACGCCCATGACGCAGACACATTGTGACTCTCCACCTCTGTTCCTTACTTCTTACTTGCTGCCCCTTTCCCTCACCCTATCCTAAGGGAGTGCATGTACGTAGACACGTTGTGCCTCTCCACCTCTGTTCCTTACTTCTTACTTGCTACCCCTTTCCCTCAACCTATCCTAAGGGGGTGCATGTACGTAGACACGTTAGTTTAGCTGCTATAGGCTTAGACTGTCGGGGGACACCTTACTTCTTCCTTCTGTCTGTCTGTACCTGTGTACTCTCATGTTCCGAATAACCCAGCCTCCCCCAAATCTCTTGTTTTTGTGTCTATATCTACGCCGGGATCCTGAGTCGTGGCTGATCCTGTTGCTGTGGTCCTGTGTCCTGGATCCTCTATCCTGAGTTCTGGATTTAAGTCCTGGACTTCGAGTCTTGGCTGAACCTGTCGCTGCGGTCCTGCCTAACTCTCATCATACTACTTCCCTGATGGCTCCCACAGGATTGTTGACATCCTCCTGGATTCATCTTCTTATTATAGACACATGCATTTCCAAACATTCTGTCTACCTATGCTGTAACATGTATTATCTTGTCGATTTACACACGGCATCTATTGCACGTCTGTCCGTCCTGGGAGAGGGATCCCTCCTCTGATGCTCTCCCTGAGGTTTCTCCCATTTTCCCCTTTAAACTGTGGGTTTTTCTCTGGAAGTTTTTCCTTGTACGATGTGAGGGTCTAAGGACAGAGGGTGTCGTATTGTCATACTGATATTCTGTACAAACTGTGAAGTCCACTGAGACAAATGTAACATTTGTGATATTGGGCTATATAAATAAACATTGATTGATTGATTGAAAATCCCTAATGTCCTCGTGCAAGTGAAAGCATCACAAGACGCAAGCCTTGTAACCCCTCCCCCGGCCCTGGCGCGAGCATTGAAATGTGATTGTCATTTGAACGGGACGGCGCAAAACGAGGAGCATTCGGTCTACAATGACAGAGAAGAGACTGTCAAGTTTGGCTGTACTCAGCATTGATTCAAAACGCACTAAAGCTTTGGATCTTAATAAGTTTGTGAGCAGGGGTGGACTGGCCATCTGTAGAATCTGGAGAATCACAGAACGGCAACGCAGCGAGGCTCCCTCCCCCCTGTTGACAGTTCACTAGCACCCCCCCCACCCAAGCATTCGAACGTGTCACATGTTTTAACAATCAATTACTTAAATAATCCTTTGATTAAGTTCCAGCCCACCATCTAGTGGCTCAGAAAAAAATTGGCCCAAGGCCAAACTTACTTGCCGACCCCTGCCCTACACCCTCTACTCCTACCTCCACCTAGCCTGACCAGGGTCTGTATCCTTACTCCAATTCCAAAATTGAACCAGAGTTTGCATCCCCAGCTACCTTACCCTCACTTTTACCAATCCCCCACTGGGGTTGTGGAGCCCCCGCTGTAGAGCCTCTCTGCTCCTTCTCACTCGTTAGCAGCAACATTGTTTTCATTATATCCTGCACAACTTGCAATAAACTCTACATCGGAGAAACCCAACACGCCATACTCACCAGACTGAAACAGCACCTTTACAACATCAGGGACACACCCCTTGTCAATCACTTTCAATCCCATCACTCTGCCAGTCTTACCATCTCGGGACTTGAATCCAATGACTGTTGAACCGTTGGACAGAGGAAGAATGCTGGATAGAGATACTGGGCACCACCACTTTGAGGGGGTTGAATGACAACCGACTGACAGCCCCCCTCAGATCCGCCTTCACCTCTTTCCATTGGTCAACGATCTAGACCTCCATTTTAATCCTGTTCCCTTCCCCCTCACCAGCAAACCCTAACCCACTTACAACACCCATCCACACATAAATAGGCCAGTGCATACACTTATACACTGATATACAGGTTGTCGGCCTCCAGAAGTGTATCTAGATAAACCCCCTCCATCCAACACATGCTAGGCTCACTGAAACCAGTAGGCTCCCTCTCTGTTTTCCTCTCCCTGTTGCCCATATCCACACACAAAAAACACATTGTAGCAACATTCAAGCAGCAGGCATTTTTGCCAACCGCTGGCAGTGTGGCTCATAATAACATCTGTTGGTTTTCACGGTCCAGCTTCATTATGCAATCCGTGTACCACATGGGAATCAGTCACAGAGCATAGCAAAGATAAGATTGTGCTTTTCCCTCCCATTGCCATGTGGCACTCAGACACAAGCAACAAAGCAATATGCAATGTTTTGCCTTAGGGCTGAAATGGCATTTAAAAAAAGTGCCCTTCTCCCTTCTGTTGGTCATGTTGCCAGCGATTGTCACTTATCTTGATGAGCTGTCTGCCCTGAAATGGCATCAAGTCGGAGCTGAGGTAACCCAGCTTGTAAAGCCATCACATATCAAGAAGCCAATGACAAAAACGGGGTATTTTTCACCACAAATAAGCCATATATTATTATTTATTTTCGGATTGTTTCAGCCAGCAACATTCAATGAAAACTCTGTCTGGATGTTTCTTTTGACACCCAGAAGGCGTCTCCAGAGGGGCCAGACATGTTTACCACCTTATCTTCGTGTACGAAAAAAAAAAAAATTACCTTAATTAATTAAAAATAACTGCCAAAGAAGATTGCCATTAAGCCTTCAAAGACTTATGTCCCATCTGGTTTATATTTCATTACGCATTGTTCTTGTAACATTTCCCTCAAACACTGAATTCCAAGCAAGGCTTTTCTGAAACAATTGCAGACTTGGCAGTACTGCATGCTTCACTAACAGATGGTAAGTACATTCATATCAATCAACATAAAATGTCCGGTCATTTTAACGTCAGCTGAGGACAACAAACGTTTGTTTTTCATCCATCAGAATGGACCCCAGTAAAGAAAAGAAAAACAGCGCAAAAGAAGGAAAGAGGTTAAAACACAGGACGCTGGACGTCAGAGAAATCAACAAAAGAAGACAGACAGGAAGTACAAACTAACAGGAAAACGTGTGGGCTCTGGCATTGTTTAAAGACTGGTCAATGAAAAAAGAAAAAAAATGGGACAGACCTGGACAGGTAGAGAAAACCATAAATGTCTTGGGCGAGCAGAGCAAGTTGGACCCAAGTGCAGGATTGACAACAGGTTAACGTACAAATACCTTTATTAGAGGTTAGAAACCAGGCTGGATATGGCAGGAAATCGCAGAATAGAACAGAAATCTCTGAACAGAAATCTCTGAACAGAACTCTCCCATGGATGACAATCAAGGATCTGACAAACACTCAAAGAAAACCAGAACTTAAATACACGCACAACTGATCACAAGGACAAGACACATGCAGGATGGGAAAGAAAACGATAATCAAACAGGAGACAGGACAAGAAGTAAAAACACACATAACAGTGATCGAACACTTTTCAAAATAAAAGAAGAAACACAGACAGATCGAATATATTATATTTTTACAGCTATTAGACAAAAGTGACTGAAATGTCAGGAGGTTGTAACAATGTAACGGTTTGACTGGGGTTTCATTGTCTCTGTATCAAATAATTAAGGTAAACAAGTGGTTAAAACTGAGGAAACCGTCACTTATACTTCAGACATCAATACAGTGACTTTATAGTACAACCTTTAGAAAAAACAAAGCATGAAACCCACACAGATATATGCAATTCAATTACAACGATGAACCTGCAGCTGACCAACCACAGATCAAATTCAGGGGGTAACCAAGACAACAGTTATTGGATTTCACATTCATTGTATCCGACCCATACAACCCCTCGAGGTTTTGGCTATGGATTCTAATCTCATACATTGTTTGACATCAGGGATTAAGGTACAGCAAGAACTGAGCCCTCAGATCAGGTTTGAATGACTGTACTGTTTGTTTGGCCCTTGCAATTAAAGGTCCCATGGCATGGCCATTTCTACTGATCATAATTCCATTGTTGAGGTCTACTATAGATTTATATTGTGCAATTTTCCGAACTCACATTGGTTTCTCATACAGCATCTCTGTATAGTATGTGTATTCACTCTCTGTCCTACACGGCTTGTTGGAGTTCCTGCCCCCCCCCCTCCCTGTGAGCCCACTGTGCTCTGATTGGTCAGCTCGCCCACTCTGTTCTGGTGAGTCCACCACCGTTACAGCTGAACATCAGTGATTATGCAATTTCTTCTATACAGCATACACTTCTCGTACAGAAGTTCAACAGACGGTGACTCACAAGATTGTTTAATGCAAATATACGGAGTCCAGCAAATACCGTCCTCAATGTCCCAAAGTACAAAATGACCAGAATAAACGTGTCTGGGTTGTTGATCAGTACAAACGCAGTGATTGCTTTCTGCCAATTACTGAGATTGTGTGCTCTCAAAACTCATTTTCTGGCCCTGGATGTTTCTGGAACAAAATATTCCCTGCGTGCACCCCCTACCACTCACCATTTGAACTGTTCTGCAATGAAGCACTAAGTAAACTAATGTGTCTGAATAACCCAGTCCAAAAAAACTATTTCCAACAAAGTCTAAGCATACATTTTTTAAAAACAAAACATCCTCTTTAGTGCTGCGGGGGCTCCAGTTCGTTCCAGCTCACACTGGCTGAAAAGAGGGGGGGTGGGTTGTATACCCTGCAAAGTACAACCAGCCCTTTCGAGCAGACTTTCATCAGTGTTTTGATCCTTTTGGTCAACATTGTTTGCTTATTTGAGTGAGTTGGGTATATATCAACCTTAGCGATAATACAGTAAAAAAAGAATAACATAACCACTGCACGGCATCTACATTTACCCTTTCTTCATTGAGGGATTACAAATTTTTTAAGATTTCTTACTAGGCAATTTGTCTTTTTGGTGGATATTATAATTCACAGCATTATAGTATAGAGTATTTCCATGCCTTAAAATATGTCTGGAGGGGAACTTTCTGCTGATCATTATCCAAAGGAAATGGACATTTGGTAGAAGTAAAAATGCCTCAACATCTTTCACAGCAAAAAGTCCAGTGTTAAATGAACTCCTACAGAGTTGATTTCAACACTTTTTCGGAGTTTATATAGCTCCACACTCTGTAGAGTTAAATTAACACTTTCAAAATAGTTAAACATTTAACACTATGGCAGTGTTACTTCTTTAACTCTCAAAACAGAGTTAAAGTAACACTAAGGGATTAAACAAATAACACTGCTCTGAGTTTAAAAAAAAGAAAAAAGTAACTATTTCTCCAGTGTCAGTTTTAACTCTGAGAAAGTGTTAAAATGATTTAATTGTATATTGTATTATATAAAAACACAAGGATGAGTTACAATAAAGAATTGATTTCAACAATGTTTATTTTTGCCTTTTTACATCAAGAGTCATTCAATCAGTTGAATTAAAACATTGTAGATGAAGGTACAATATATTGACTTTCATTGGAAACATCATAAGAGCTTTGTATGTCAAACGGCTTGTGACATTTCAGCTCAGACAATTTTAGTATAAACCTGTCCTCTCCAGCTCGCAACACTCTAAATGCATGAAGATGTTCCTCAAATTTCTCTGTGAAAAGCTTGATAGTCAACAAAAAAATGTCATTCTCAACCAAAAGAATGTCACTAATTTTGACAAAAGACTGGCATGTCTTCTTCCATTGCACTGCAAATAACAAGTCCAGCTTTATACTCTACACCATCAACTTTAACCCAACCAGAAGAGAAAACATCTTTTGACAATATCATTTCAAGCATTTCATTGTTGATCACATTCTCACTTCTGAGGGAAAAAGGTTTAATTGGCCCGTACTCGTTTTTTTTTAGAGTGAATGTTTCCCAATGATATGCAATGGCCATCTGATGCTTTTTAGCAAGTGATTTTGTTGTGTTTTTTAAGTTTTTTAAAGAATCTTTAAACAGCTTGTGTTTGGCCTCAAACCTCATGCACCACATATGTAATATGGGGTCAATTTATCTTATAGAGGATGGGTAATGGATCATAAAATGATGCTTAGGTATCAAGTTTTTATGTGGATACAAAAGCTTAAATAGTTTGTGATGTTCAACAATCAAATGCTTTAAATATATTGTCATACACAGTGACAGAAGGTGAAAAGATGATGTTCATTATTTGAAGTAACAACAGTAACAAATACCAATATTTGTTTCCTGCAGGAATAATGTCACCAAACAACAGAGGGATGTTTTTCACAAGACACAGTGTCTGAATGGAATTGAAACCAATGCTATTGCCAGGATTCTCTAAAACAATCTTTGTGGGACGATTTTTTCGTTCTCAAGATCCATAATCAAAACCATAAACCCTAGAAAGTAGGTCCTGTTCTGAAAAAAAGTGTTGTGTGAGATATCCAAAAAGCAATTTCATCTCGTACTGTGCCACACCCTCAAGAAGATCATGCATTATATCAAATGAATAGTTATTACAAACATGGTGACTCCTTCATTTTCCCAACGTCAATGTTGTACACTGTTGTCTGCAGAAATGTGTAAAAGTTAACTAATGCGGCATCATAGGACAAATTAAACACAAAATGTGTTTTAAAAAGTTTGTCAAATGCCCCGAGGGGACGGTTTGCCTGGCACGAGATGAGATGGTTATCCATGGCGATGTAGAAGCTGTCAATCTTGCTTTTCTGCCGCCCAACAGTGAAGAGGTAAGGCTGCCGACCCTGCTGGTTGCGGAGATGCTCCTCCAAACTGCAGCATGACTAGGGTTGAAACACGCAATAAAGAAACAGATAATTAGACACAGAGAAAAGTGATTATTCAAATATTTTGGCAATGGCTTCTGCAAGATGTGAATGAATCCATTTCATTTTCAACAACCCTCATTTTTACTAAGTAAGAAGATGACGTGTCACAAATTATTATGATTGCCTCAATATAATTACCTTATGGAAGACTACAAGTCTCTCCACTGCATCACATGCACACATTTTTGGAGCCTTTGGTCCCCCAGGTGGTGGTGGAAGGAGATGGATGAGCAGCAACAGGGAGGCCATTTATTGGTCGTAGGCTAAGGACAAATAGTCACAAGAATTAACTTAAATCTATTCACATGTAATACTTTTAAGTTTGATTGAGACAGGGAGCCATTACGACATAGTTTTGGCTGTCATCCATCTTTTTCATGTTTATCCCACACACAGATTAAGCACATAATATCTAGTAAAAACAGGCTCTCATTTCCTAATTGAAATGAATGAAGCAACTGTAAATGCTATTACAGCAAATGCTTTAAAAACAGCAAAACAAATATAACTCACTTGTGGCCTCATCAAGATCAATTCCAGGGGAACTTTCAGCTGACTGCAACAAGCAACGCAACTCAGGTGTTGCAGTGAGCCGCTTAGCCTCTTTTATGACGTTTGGCTTGAAGAACACATCCCATTTTTGAAGCAGCCGGGAGGATGTCTCATCATCAAATATAAGTGTGAAGTCTTGATCCACCTTTACGAAAACAGATATTAAATTACTACCACAAGAAATACATTTATATGTCAAGCTATCCTAAACATTTAAAAACCCAAATTTACCAATCCCTTTGTGTCCAAGAATCTTGGAAAGGTGGAGAGGATATCAGCACTTCTGCCTGGGTCATTCACAAGCTTCTGACGGTGCTGAAAGGTCTCCCTCATCTTCTGGAAAATCAGGGAATTGTCTGAAGTATGGCTAAGCAAAGACATAGCTTCTTGGCAGGCATCCCCATCAAGCTGCCTTTCAACATCAACAGTCCTTTGGAAGTTTGGGCCCCCCAAGTCAATAGGGCTATTTGGTGGCATAGCAGATCCTCTGTGAATCTTCCTTTGGACCGTTTTCAGACGCCAAGAAAGGTATCTCGTGCTGCTTGCTGCATCATAGAAGTGTTCCTAAAATTAAAAAAAGACAATGTCAATGTTATTCATACACTTCATGTCACAACTTACATAACATGAAAGTGTCATACAAACATTATTATTAAACATTACTATTAACTTACGTAGCCTTTTTTGGTGTATGGATCCTTGAGGGAAGGGAACTATCCCAAGAGCATACTCTTCTCTGATTGCTTTAGTGGGGCAGTGCCTAAAAAGAGACATTATTGTTATTAATGTTAATATCGTTACCAGCAGTTGTTGGCACAATAATAGATACATATAAAACACATACCCATGATTGTCAATCATGTGAGCCACCTATATGTTAACCATTTTTCTTCTTGTAGCATCTGTTATGGTTCCTGTTGTTTGGTACTCCTGTAGAACCTCTTCACCACCGGATTTTCCTCTTAGCACAGTTTCAATCAACTAACAAAAATCAAAACCAGAGAGAATGCAAACAATTATTATTAACACCATTTCTAGGAATTTTTTGAAACTAAAAAAGAAATTATTCAAATTAAACTTTGTTTCAACCTCTTTAGCAGACACTGCCTCTCGTGTATCGTCAACCCTCGGTCTCTTACTCGGGACATCCTCAAGGATTACAGTCGAAGCACTTGAGCTGAAGCTTGAGTAAGAAATCCCGGAGGCAGAGAACAAGGAGCATTCGGAAAATTCTAAAGGAATAGAACATTTTCAAATAATGTTATTCTATAATAATAAAGCATTTTATTGATAGAGTGCTTTTCTTGAAACTCAAAGACACTTTACAGAGTACCCATCTTTATATCTTACCGTCATTCGAGAAAACTGTGAGAACCTCATTGCCTTGTCCAACGAGGTCGCTGAATATTTCTGCATCAACTTCTGTCCCTGTTGCATCCTTGTATATCACGTTTGCATCAGGAGGAAGGCAAAATCTCTCAATGACTGGAAAGATAATAAAAATAAAACTCAATGAGCTTTTGAAGTCAGCACTGTTTCTTGCTCACAGTGAATGACTGTTCACATTCATTTACCTTTTAAATTACCTCTTCAGTTCAAGTTTAAAAGTTGATGATTTATCTTGTGCTTGTTACACATTGCATTTTAAAAAGATTTTTAGCAAATGAATCCCCATTCATGAAATTTGGCAAAAAGGCATGCAACTTAAAGAAATCAGAGTAAAAAACATCAGGACGTTTTTAGGTTTTTTAAAAGAATATAGGTTACTATTTATAATAATATAAGTTAATTACATTTGTACCCAAGCAAAGCTAAAGTAAAATGAAATACCTTTTTCGTGGAATAGCAGAAAGTCAAACCGTCCATCAACCTGATCCAATTTTACGTATTTCTGCTGTGCACAGTACTTCACCAAGTTCACCTGGACCAGCATTTTACTAAAAGTTTTGACAAAACATTTTAAATGTCAACATTTAGACAAAAGGACAGGACAATAAAGCTTTGTTCCAGTCACAGACAACTTGACCCATGCATGTTGAAACACGCACATGTTGGGACACGTTTTCTGCGGCTGTGCTGCTTTCATGTTCAAGCATGGCAATGACAAAGTAAAAAACTTAGCTCCAGCCTCAAACTAAATCTTATATAGTAAAACAAAAAAAGTAAAGCTTTGTTTTACTTACTTTGAACTACAATTTTAATCGTTGTTAAGTCGATATTTATACAATTGGAGACATTAACATTAGCTAGCTAGCATATACAGTTAGCGAAGTTAGCTAGCTAACATAGACAGTTGGCTAAATTAGCTTATCACCTTGACACATTTGCTGTTCACTTCTAGAAACAAAGGTGTAAACCAAGCGGCAAACTCTGGGGAAGAGCCGGGACGCCAATACGGAAGTGCCACACACTGCAGTTCATATATTGGCCGATAGAGACTGACTGCAGAAAGGAGCAATTTCCATAGACCCCCATGTTAAAATGCCCAACTTTACAGCAGAAAAAAACATGTTTCTACCCATGGATGCAATACATTTTATTATGAATATAGTTAGATTCCACTTTCATGAATTGTTTTCTAACACGATCCTTTTATTTATATTAGGTCTTAAAGTTTTTGCATACATTAGGGCGTGGTCACATAGAGTGACGGCTCTGTCAAGTGACTGCTGCTGTTAGCGTCCTGTCTCTCTGCTAGCTGCTCCGTGAAGCTACAGGGACTCTGCCTGCTCGGCTCATCCAGGGAACACAACTTGACCCCGGCCGTGTTTGTTCGTTCTTCATGCTTATATATCGGACTATTGTGACTCGCTCTGCGGTTGAAACAGACAGTGCATGAATGCGGTTCTGCGGTAAGTGAAATTCGAGTACTTATGTATGTGTTAATGATTTTAATCAGCTACGTAATGAATGTTAATGCTTGGGTTAGCGTGTCGAGTGGTAGCTACGTCGGTGCTAACGATGCTAATCGTAGCCTCCAAGTTAAAATCATAGACTGTATATATAAAGGTTAAAACGAAATAGACAAGTGTTAAGCGTTAAGTGGGATAATACTGTAGAACAAACGGCTTCTGTTTGAGCTTGATAAAATAAGGTCATCCTTGTAACTTAGAGAGATATGTTATTATGTATAGGAACTGTATGCATCGCTAAGGTTAATTTAAATTGGCTATGCTCAAGTATGTAGACAAGCTAATGTCGAAGTAGTGTATGTGAAATCAACCTCACAATAAGATGTGTGTATATTACAATTATTAATGTCATATTTCAAGATGATTACGTTAACGTCACAGTCATCTGAAGAACGAACCGAAACCTTGTTGTTTTTATTAATTGCATTACCAAATTGGTATCAAATAAACAGTAAGCATTGGTAACACAACTTCCAAAGTTACAGTAAAATAAAAAAGGACCCTGACTCTGACAATACACAATCCAACATGTTCAACAGAAGAGAATCAGTTATATTGTTTGTACACATGGTACTTTACATATATATCTGTTTGTTTAAGGTGTCCAGGTGATGCAGACAGGCTGGACCAGAGAGTGAGAGACAGAACTGGACTCCTCACAGCAGTGAACTTCAGCACAGGTACTAAAGACTCTTTTTTTTCATACTTTACAAAGAATCAAGAAAGATATTGGTTTAAATAAATGAAGTATTGACTTGAATACACTGATATACATTCCATTAAACAATACTAAATACTAGATCACCTACACATCAGTTAAGTTGAGGGTTTTTTCCATGCAAAAAGTTACATTTAGATGTTAACAAGCAATATGATTTTGTCAGCTTTCTAATTTAATGTATTGAAGGCAAAGATATTTAACACATAGTGAGAACTGCTACTATTTATCTCTCAATATTGTCTGTAAAAAATGTGGTAAAAGTTATTCTTTCAGTGAGACAACAGAGCAAGCTTCTACAGTTGCACTACATTTTGATAACAGTTAAATAGTATGTTGATAATAAGATATATTTCAATGTTGATGAGCTTCATACTGTTCATTCATAATCTGATTGTCTTTGTAGCTCACTGTTGAAATAAAAACATTACAATTACAAAATAATTATTTCTACAGCCCCTAAACACACAAACACACCGCTTTCATGAATAACACACTTGTTCTGCAATAATATGTTTTATGTTTCCTGTCATTTCTGTTAGGAAAGGACATGCCTGAAAGACACGACTGAACATGTTCTCCTTGTCTGAGGGTCAAGAAGAACATCCAAGAGGAACATTAAAAGCTGATGTTATGAGATTTTAAGACCAGTACAGGACATTCACTAAGAAACTACTTTTATTGTGAAAACACAGTCAGCTGATCGAATGCACCTATTTCCACATCTACACTCCATCAGCTGATTATTTCTATTTGCCTCACTTTATGAGCTTCACATCACTTGTGCCTTGTACCGAAGAGTTTGCAACGTCACAAATAAATCGAGCCAATCTTCAGTCAGATGTGAATGTGTAATCTAACATGTTCAGTAAGAATAATGGACGAAAGGAGTGCAAATACAAATACAATTTATTGAAATGTGAACCAAAAGTTAATCAAACATGTTTTAAATAAAAAGCACATATGGACAGAAGGTGTAAACCTTTTAAATGTATAAGTAAACGCATTTAGTCAAATAAAGTGACAGACTAGGCCTGTGCAGTTGGTATCAGCTATGCCCAGCATGGGCACCTCCATCAGGTCTGGTCCTCCTCGCTGAGGAAAGACCCTCAGTCCTCTCCGGGCCAAACCAACAGACAGGACGTCCATCACACGGAGGTTTCTCCCTGAAGTCTCTGCAGCTCTCGGGACACCACGCTGTCTCAATCCGTCCATCACACGGAGGTTTCTCCCTGAAGTCTCTGCAGCTCTCTGGACACCACGCTGTCTCAATCCGTCCACACTGAATATGAGGGGGAAAATGAAAATAATAAATGCTTTAGACAATAAGAAATATAAAGTTGACTGTTGAGTTGCTCAGTTTTTTTAGATTGTCAATACTATTACTGTATAACTAATATATCAGGTTAAGAGGCACATTCAAATAAAGATTGGTCTTTAAATACATTTTGTCTTTTTAATTGTTTGTCTAAAGTCAAGGATCTAGAACTGGTGCTTAGTTTTAATGATACAGTCTGGTTATTATGCTGTTTGGAGGAGGCCTCACAGGTAAGAGCACTAACTAGCTACCATCACATGTACCTTAGCTTGACTTAAATGTATTAAACGTATAGTTAAGTGATATCAAAATATAAATAACTAATGTCATGCAAACATATTAATATTTGCTTGATTCCAGTGTTGAATTTAGCACAATTGCAAACAAACGTTAAGGGATTTTAAGATTCTGAAGTATTATGCTAACAACTCAATAACTTAGATTATTATTTATAGTTTTGCTGAATAGTTTCATGTCCGCTTACCTTAGAAACGTAAAATGCGACGGCAGTGTGCAGATGGGGACCATGTTAGCTTAGCTTGGTAGCTTCAGCTAGCTCTTGAACTTTCAGCTTGGAGGCAGCAGGTCCCGCCTCGGCTCCGCCTCTTTACCCTTATTTGGAGCAGGCGGGAGTTGAACTCTGACGTCGCTGTCGAGCCATTAGTGGCCGACTCCGCCTACTAAGGGCTTCTCGGCAACTCTGCAGAATCCTATGGGTGACGTCACGGACCCTACGTCCATTTATATATACAGTCTATGGTGTAAACGCATATATTCTCGGTAGTCATTGTGCATAATGCAGTACACAGCATCAATTGTTTCTGTAGTTTGACTTGATTTAACTCACCACGTAGAACTTATCAAGGAGAAAATGGCACCCAGTGTCTCTTGTCTCCAACCGAAGAACTGAAATGCGGGAGTGCCTGCGTGTGCCTTCAGTGGGTGGAGCTTAATTACATCTCTGCAGGGTTAGTTCAACACTGATGTGATCAACTCTTTTGAATAACTCCAACACTGAACACCATTTGAATCATAAAGTGTTAAAATTACACTTTTGGAGTTAAAATCAACTCTCAAATGTTTAACCCTGAAATATCAACACTCCAATTTTTGCTGTGGGACCTCAGGACATCAGCTAAACTTTATGAGATTATATAAGCATGAAATCTTTATGAAATGGCAGTTCGGTATGTAGGATAACTCAGAAGGTCAGGTACAATTAAATGGATTCAGATCATGATGGCCGCAGGCATTTTAATGATCTCAAGTAAAAGGAAATGTATTTAATAGGAATAAATTCTTCAATGTAGAAATGCCCCGAGAGAATTTATCAGAAAACACGTCAACATTTGGTTTGGTTTAGCAAGATGGATGTTCAACTTTCTTCATGGTGCAGATGAACGATCGGTCACGATCTTAGTTTTATGTCACAATTTTTGTTTTGTCTGTCTCGTCATGGGTTTTATTTTGCAATAAATATAATAATACTTTCTCATATTTGACTGTATAAAGGCTTAGGGTCAGCAAATCGGGTTGTTATTTTCGGTACCACTTTACAATAAGAGTACCCTTACAGTATACAGTAAAGGGTTTACGAATGGTTTATAATTCATTTATTAATTAGGTTCTGAATATTTTATAAATCATTAATAAGCTTTTATAAGACATGAGATAAGCAGGGCAACTGTGACAGGTTGCTTGCCAAATAGTGAGCCCACCTTTATCTGTACTGCTAAGCCTTACAGCTAAGCTAAGCTACTTAGCTTGCTTCTCGTTCTTCATCAGCCAGCATCCTTGGTATCTGTTGTTCACTGAGTTGATTCTCCCCCGTTCCATCTTGATGTTGGCATCTCTCTCTGTTGGCATTTATGAATGAGTTACTAACATGTATAACTGCCAAAAGGGAGCCTTATTGTAAAGTGTAAAACACATTCCCATTTATTAATGAGTCACAACCATTTATAATTGGTAAAAGGGAGCCTTATTGTAAAGTGGTACCTTATTTTCTTTGCATTCTCTTTTCATCTGCAGTGGTTTAGCACATTTTACATCATCTAACATCTAGCCTGTTTTAAATGGAACTTATGGAACTAAATCCTTTTAATTCAGTATTCTAGAGATGTGTGCAGGACTGTGTGCAGGAATGTGTGTGTGTGAACGAGATTGAGTTATGGATAATTTGGCCCATCTGCATTCACACACAATTGGAAATTCGAACATCTTTTTAATTAGGTGTTTACGGTGCAGCCATTTGTGAGCTGAAACGCTGGATCTGCTTGGCCGTCTACACCGAGTTTAGCTGCAATATGTTTTAGACAGCGCTGACAGCTTGTTATCCCATCAGCTCCTATCTAATCTCACAGCTCGCTTCTTATCACTGTGAAATCTTGCTGTATTTAATCCTTCATACCTGGCTTCATTTTTGGCAAGAGATATAGCACGGTGCACATAGTTCTGCATTTTAAAACATTTCCGTGCTGGATTTTCTCTTTGCTCGATCTCCAATAAAATTAAGTGAGACTTACTTTAAGATACAGCCTTAACCTGTCAATGCATTTTGACAACAATAATATTAATCACATATATGCTTGTTTTTAAAATGATAGGCATGTTTTACACCTGTTTTAACATACTTATTAACCTAAAACATGTCCTTTACTTGTTGCTATGATATTCTTATACCATTTATTGGTCAGTGTGATGCTTTATTTCCTTTGAGGTCTAAATTGTGCAATTTTTAAGTCTTAACCTCTTTTATTCTCATCCATTTCCCCTCTTGATTAAAATGCTTTTTATTATTCTTTTCCCTTTCCTTTGATAAACGCTGGAATGTTATTTTGAATAGAGATCATACCAGGTTATTGTCTCTCTTTAATCAAAGGGAATTACAGCGTCTAGACATAAATTATTATATGCGTCATTAAATCAGCTTCAAAGCAAGGATTCAAAGCACAGGCTGAATGCTGGACAATGCTCCAATGAATAAGAGTGGTTCACAGCTCTGCTATAGCGCTGTATGGCTCTGATGTTACCATGCCATTACCTGTAATAAGACCCGACTGTGCAGGTAAAAAAGACGGAGAGCACAGGAAACAAAAGCTTTATTGATAGTCATTATCTATATTTTTCCATTGCACATTGTATTGTACAGTAATGTGTGTAACCGTTGCAAGCTGTTATTATTGTAAAGTGAAATTGTTATAAAAGGTGATTGTTAAGCAGTCATTCATGATTATTAATGTTCTCTGAGTGAGTCATAGTTAGGCTATTTTCACACTGCACACCTTTTATGTTTGGCTGTTCACATTATTTCTAAAACACAGCCATCAGTTTCATATATGACAATTACAAAGACGTCACACGTACAATTTCCACTAAAATCAATGTCTACATTGATGCAATAATATTTCAAATTGAGGTTTCCAATCAAAAAGATTACAATTCTTATTCCATGTTATTTTTGCTGTTAACAAGGCTGTGAAAAAAATATATATCTGAGTCTCATCTTCAAAAAAATCTAATTTGGACCATTGTTGCCTGAAGTCATAGTGTGAGCCATGTGACATATGGTTCTTTCGGTTGCAATCTTGACCAAATCAATTTCATCACCAGTCAGTGACTCCTAGTTCTGTGTCAAAAAGCATGATGGAAACTGTATTCATGTTCTGAATCAGTAAATTGAGTGGAAGAAGCTACCACCGTCTAAATTAAGATGTTGAATCAGACGCATTGATGGTGTCTTGTTCAAATGTTTTTAATAGGGATGAGGAAGAGGAAGAACGCACATTAGTGTTGGAGAGGTGCTGAAGATGGTGAAAATATATGTGTGAAGGAACGTAGTCATTTAATCTTAGACATAATGCAAATGGTGTTCCAACATGGCAGTGTTGTTCAGGATATTGCTTAAAAATATAATGAACTGAATATATACCGAAGACTCTCAATTAGATCAGCATGATGAAAACCCTTTAAATTAAGTGCTGGACAGGAACTAAGAACATTAACTCAAGTACTGTACTTAAGTAAAATGTTAACAAAGTGTTGTCATGGAAAATAGAGTAGGGTGGAACCAAATGAAGGACATGGAAACACTTCACAGAAAATACTTCTAACTACAGGTCTGCCAGTCAGAACAGATCAGAACTTCCCAATGAAAGACATACAGAGGCCAAAACTGAAATACAATCAGAACTAATCACATAGACAAGACACAGCTGGTGAGGGCAGGCAAACAGAAAAAAAAGGTCAGCAGATGAAAAGAATCAAGCCGAGGCAGACAATCCCACAAAGACAGGAAGTAAAACGTGACATAAAACAGGGGAAGATAACGTTTCAAATGAAAACAGGAAACACAAAATCCACCATGATCATGACAGCTTGTACTTTACTTGAGTATTTCCAAATACTGCTACTTTATACCTCTACTCAACCTCTGATAAAACCAAATAATCAACATTATTATTATTATTGGTAAAGATCACATTTGATTCCCTATTAAAATGTGCTAACCAACAGCATACAATCAGGCTCCTCCTTTACCAGCTTCAACATTCAAATGATGAACACATTGATCCATCAATAACTATAATCCTATATTCTAAAGTATATACAGTAACTCTGAAATGGGCCATTGTCTAGAAATTAGTGCTTTTACTAGTACTTGAAGTTATGATGCTGATACGCTAATAAAACCTCAGTACATTGTTGAACGCTGGACTTCCTGAATTCAGATAACATGGTAAAAGATAGTGAATATTTGCAACACCCAGGGAATTGTTTGATTGGCAACAAACGCACCGACAAAACATCTTTAGAACTTTATTGGCTATTTTGCTGTCGAATAACCTTGCTGATTTGCAACAAAATTCTGTCAAAACAACAGTCATCCCATAAGCGTTAATTATCTATTATCGAAATTCAGCACACAACCATACAGATGAAGCACTTCATTTCGGACAGTTTGAAACGCAAGGGCAGTGATTGGTAAGTGGTCTGCCCTCGCTCAAGGGAAAGCCTCCAGCTTGACTTGAGACCGCCCCCGTTATAAATAAATGTAATTATAATGAAGCCAGCTGCAATGGATCATTGAAAACCTGAAATTGAAAATCTGGCAACGCCCTCTTGGAAAAAACCTTCCTCGAAACTGGGCGTAGGCAGGTCGTAGGCAGGAACAGGTAAGCTGGAGTCCGAAATGAAGTGCTTCATCTGTATATTACAGATGTTGTTCAAATGTACAACAGCAGGGCCTTCAAGGTATTCAGAGAATACCCTGGTACACTCAGATAAAACAAACAAAAAATCGATTTAATTATATAAATAAAATGTTATAAAATGTAAATAAAATGAATAAATGAGAATCGTATCTGTGGTGTTGATCTGTAATATTACAGTGTTACGTTGATTTGTTTGTCCTTCTCGGACCATACACTACGCATTAGTGTTAATTTCGTTGACTAAAACTATGACGAAATATGTTCGTCGACGACCTTTTTTTCCATGACGAAAACGAGACGATGACGAGACGGCACCGACGGCAGTAAACAATAAATGTAACGAAATCATCATGCAATATCGTTGACGAAAACTGACGAGATAAAAATGTAGTTTACTAAATAAAAACTATGCCAAAATCTCTCTTTACTTTCGTTGACGAAAAATGAGGAGACGAAATATTATCAAAGATAACGTTACATCTCTGACAGTCAGTTTTTCTCCCAGCAGTTCCATTTCCGGTGCTGCGGCTGGGCAGCAGCTGTGTGTCCGTGCTGCGCGCGGCGGTACATTTGAATTACACCGGGCAGCGGCAACTGTTAGGAATACTCTGGTCTAACGCATGGTCTAACTAACCTTATTTAACAGAAAATAAAATGGCAACAACAGGGCTTGGGAGCAGTGGTCGCACTCGCGTTAACCGAATACCCGAGTGAGCGCGAGTGAGTGATCAATTGTGCACTCGACGGGTAATAATGGATTATGACGGAAATGTTACGATCCTGTCCGTCAAAATGGCTGACAACGAAAAAGTCTAAAGCCACCACTGCTTGGGAGAAAGAAACAATGTGATATTTGGGCCCATTTTCACTACAATGAGGCGGAGAAAAAAAGAGAATGCATTGTAAGTTTGACTAAAATGACAAATTATTGGTTTTGGCTAGACTGGTTTGACTGAAATGTTCTATATAATCTGATGACTAAAAAAGATTCAACAGTTTTCATTGACAAAAAGTAGACTAAAATAATTAGTTTTCTTTGACTAAAATAAGACTAAAATGCTCAGACTTTTAGTCGACTAAATCTTGACTAAAATATTTACTGTTTTAGTCGACTAAAATAAGACTAAAATGCTCAGACTTTTAGTC
>CALSBZ010045045.1:85231-106390 GCA_943591055.1 Gobionotothen gibberifrons | reverse complement strand
ACTAAAACTTGACTAAATAAAAACAGGATGAAGGTGACTAAATATGACTAAAACTAAAAAGGAAATTTAACACAGGACTAAGACTAAATAAAAAAATAGCTGACGAAATTAACACTACTACGCATTTCAGTGGTTTTATGTTAGAAAATAAAGCAACCAATCAGATCTTGTTCTGGGTCTCTGGGTAGAATATCCTTCAACCAAGGTATTCTACATCCTTGATAGAATACCCTGGACGTTGCACTGAATGAGAGCATACGTTTGGACTGAAAGTTTGATCAACCAATCATATATTGATTTGTAGCCAATGGGCGTATTCTTTCAGAGTTTCCCTCGGTTCCAGGGTACTCTTGAAGGCCCGGTAGTTCACTGACAGAGGATCTATGAATGCGACGAAGCAATTCATGCCGTTTTATGGTTTTTAACATTGAAATGACAAGTGCAACAGGTGAAGATGAAGTTGTTACGGAATTGTTGTGAGTACCCTTTTCAAGACAACAATTCAGTGAAAAGACGGACATTATAACGCTTGGGGGGGGGGGGTGTGTGTGTCTACAGAAGGTCCAGTTGTGATAGACACGGTTCGCCACTAGTGTACCCTACATAAGATTCAGGCACCATCGTTGTACGTCTGTTCTATTTTATTCAAGTGTTTTGACCTTCTGTTCAAAGATTTAAAAAATGGCTGAGTGGAGCCCACAGCCTGACAGCATACGAGTGTCCAATGAACCATGATGCATATTTAACAGGATCCACTCGCCTGCAACACCCCTGCTATAAACCACACTCTGGTCGGGCCCTTCAGTCACTCTCAGTTGCAGGTCTGAGTGTACAGACAGCCTCGATTATACGCACCATTGGACAATCCGCAGCATATCAGACACTGCTACTAATGATAATGAAGGACGAAGCACTCCTGTCTCCCTCTGTCTCCTTTTTTCAAGCCCCTTGCCTAATACTCTTTTAACTTTTAACGTTCTTGTCACAACATATTACCCCAGATCAGCCCAGGAGTTTTTTTGAATTATTCACTGTTTTTGTATCATTCATGTCCTGTATTTGCTAGCATTGACTGTCAATAACTGTGTAATTTCTGCACCAAAGTCACCAAGACTATGAGGATTTGTTGTAAAAAGTGTATTCAAATACTTTGTGTTGGGGGTCTAGGTAAGATAGAAAAGAAAGCAACTGAAATATAAAACACCAACGTTGAGTTTGTCATGTTTTTTCTGAGGGAAAATACTTTGTTCTAACTGTAAGTGTTTCAACAGAACTTTAATTTGTGAAGCAAGTTACATTTGCTCTGTCTTCATGCCAACAATGTCACAAACCATATCATATATTATTGGCTCAACTGAATCTGGTTTGCTTCTTTTCTGTTAAACCTCGTACAGAGTTTGGATAATATTAGTCGAGTAATTTACCTTCCTTGGAAGTTCCAACATGAATTTGGTGCTTGTTCACATCGACCAAAGAATGCATTTACAGTAGGAAGGATCTTGGAGAGTTTGAGTTTTGATATGGGACAAAGTATAGTATTTTAAACTGCAAATATTGTTGTCTGCGCAGACAAAAGAGGAATGGACATCCTGGGCATTTCCCTGCTGATCTGGCATCATTTCCATTCCCAGAACTTCCTGCCAGCCTCTCCAGATGGCGAAATGTGGAATGTCTAGTTTAAAGCAAGACCAATGTCAATACAGGACATTGAAGCACTGACAACACCTATGTGATTTAAGAATATCTACATAAGAGCGTCAAATAATTCAAACACCCTATAACAATTAACCACAGGTTGCACTACACTCTTAATAATAATCGCTGAAAATGGCCACTGACTGCTTCATCACATCTTTGTGCTTGCAGACTATACAACAGATACAGTAAATATGGTTAGGAGCTGGAGGGGATCATGGTTGTCACACTGGAGAAACAACATGGACTGCAAATGTTCGCAGCATTAACGTTTGCGCGTCAGGGTTAATTATGATATCTGTTGTAGAACAAAGAACCAGGCGCCAACAGTTCCTCCTTTGATTCTTTTACGATACATTTATTCAATCATACTTTTCAATAAGTGGTAGCAAAGTGCTTGCAGAGAATAAAACCTAGCCTGTGTGCTAAATGTCAAAAGTGTCAAACCATGGGTCTATCGACTAGAAAGGACATGTCTTTACCAACTTTAAAAGGAATAACATCGTATTAGCTTTACAAAAATGTTTTCCTTTTTCTTACAATTGGAAATTAAATTAAGCTCGATCATTTTAAAACGTTGAAATGTCAATAGTACATAACAATCGGAGAACACTCACATTAGTACCATGACACAGTAAAAAACAAAGATCATAGTATATAGGTCTGCAAATCATTGGAAAATTTGACATGACATGAAGACGCAGTATTTTTATTATTAACCCACATCAAGAGGCTTAAAAATGTTATTAAACATGCTAGCAGTGGATATCATCCCAGTGACAGAATCCAATCGAAGGGATCCAAATCCTGCATGATTGAGAGCAATAGATCAGTCGTTTTTTATTATTCATTTCTCAAGATGACTGATTTCACTTTTCATTTGCATTTGATTCAATAATTCATACTAATATGCTCTTTATGCTCTGATTTTTGGGCTCTTATCCCAAAATGTTTGTTGAAGCTAATGGTTTTCCTAAGCGATGTGTTTGCCACAGTTGCAGTGGCAAATATTATAGTTTATTGAAAGAATATCAGATCATTTGTGCCTTATTTTTTTCCGTTCTTTATAGCAATAATCTTTTTAGCTATGATTGATATGAATCACCCATAAACCCTATAATCTGCCAGCAAGACATATTTACAACTATGCATCTATAACTGGCTTAGCTTTGTGCAATCAGTTATGCATGCTAGCACTGTCTCATCTGATCACAGTGCACCCCAAACCCTTGCATATTCATTCTGGATATCAAACCAATCCCATGCACAGATTATGCAATCAATGAATATTGCATCAGTGAAGTAGATAAGATCCTTAGGCGTGGACCGTGATAAGGGCTGTCAGTTATGTAAATGGAATATACAGTGAAGACTTTGGCGCTCTTCACAAATGTCAGAACATGTTGCTCTCAGAAACTGTCCGTGATGAAAGGACCCTGTCATGGTGGCTTTAAATGAGGGGGCTTGCTGATGTCACTTGCCTGTATTGGCACTGACCCTGAGCACACCAAGTCCCATGGTCTGATCCACTTCAATTAGCTAATTGCTGTTGATGGTAATTCACTTCGCTGTGTCACTAGAGAAGCACATCATATTGATACGGTTAAATGAGTAGGCCAAACTCATTAAAACTACAAACGGGACAATAATGACAGTAGGCTTCATTGAGTGTATTTTTAAGTACTCAAAGATGTAATGGTGAGACTTTTTTATGCACCAAACTCCAAAGTAGAGTTCATGGGTCGTTTGATATGACTACATCATTTCAAATTAATTATGAAGTAATGTACTGTTAGGGTTAGTTATATGTAGGTAGCAGTTCAGAGGTCTGTAACCAGGCAACTAACTAACCCTAACCAGGCAAGTAGGGAGAGCGCATGCCGATCTAAACTGTATAATTTAAAGCTTTGCCTTTGGTTGTACGATATGTCGTCCAACCACGTCTAAAGGCAAGGTTGTAAAAATATTGTGCAAATCCAGAGTCAAAACGGATGCTTTCATGGCGAGAGTTCTACACAAAGTAACTACAAATCCGGAAAATGCAAAAACAACTTTTGTTAGAAAAATATCACTTGTCACCAGCTTGAGCTTCAATAACAGGATACATGTATTTATTATCCTTGCAAGAATGGAAGTAGTCATCACATACAGCATATGGAACAACTAGTTCCTGAACAGTGTCTTTCACATGCTGATATACAAGAGAGGGAGTTACACAGTCACAAGATGGAGGAATACCAGTTCAAAGCAGTATACAATGTTTAGTTCAGATTAGCTAAAACCCACGTCAGAAATGATCATGCTTGTGATATGTCTATCTCCATAGAGGCTGAATCATCATGTTAATCGCATAGCTATCATATGCTTAAAACAGTCCGGATGCTTTTCTGGGTAATCATACATAGTGTCATGTAAACAGCTACAGTTGGGCCTTTGTTATCATGTGCTACTCTGATATTGGAAGAGTACATTCAGTATTTCCCCAACACTTTTCTTGAAGGCATTCATGGTGTTGCTGTAAACGGGATCTGTTGTGTAAAGATTTGAAAGTTCCAGCCAACATTTAAAAAGGCAGCATATTCCACTCAGATCTGGGTTAAATTAAACTTCTGCAAACGTTGACGTGCAGATATGTGCCATTGATTGGCCAACCATCTTAAGAGTGCTGACTGTTGATGGAACAGAGAGCCAAAGAGTTCAAATGGAGAGCTATTGTTGCTCATTAGCTGTGTTTCACCATCCAATTGTATTTTACCCTATTCTCTTTGCTTCACAAGAGAAATGGTTTGCCTTTAGTTATGAGACTGAAATTGAAAGTTTTGAATAAAATGTGAGAACTTATTGTCCAATTAAGAGCAACTATAGAGACCTTTTCCCCTCTAAGTGCACATCGAAATAATGTACTCAAAAGATGTTTACCAGATTTACACTGAAATAGATTCACCCCAATAGTGATTGTTAGGACTGTTGTCAGCTGAACAGTGAAAAACATTAATTCATTTCCAGAGGTGTGGACTCGAGTCACATGACTTGGACTCGAATCAGACTCGAGTCATCAATTTGATGACTTGAGACTCGACTTGACACAATCACAAAACACTTGCGACTCGACTTGAACACCAAAGACTCAGGACTTGACTTGGACTTGATAATTTAATTCAGAGGTCTCCAACATGCCGATCGCGAGATGCCGCTAGAAGAGCAGACTCCTGTCGGGGAGAGCAGAATCTCCAGCCGCTTCTACTCTTGCTGAGAATCCTTGCAGGCAGGGGCGGGACTTTATTTAGCTGGGCCACCATGCGGCCAATCATATGCGAGGACACACTAGGATCATACCATTATGTTAAAGAAGGGGGGGCACAGCAGGTGTAGTGGTACAGGCCAGCTGCACAGGGAGACGGGGAGAAGGATTTAAATGCAAGCGCGTCGGAAAAAGTCAAGAAATTAGCGAAAACCGAAAAAGAAGCAGCATCTGGCTGCATTTCAATTATATTGGAGAAAGCAAAGCTGAGTGCAGGATTTGTAAAATGAAAATAACCTTCAGAGCAGGTTTTTTCTTGGTAACCACTCAGGATTTATTGTCAGAGGTGGGGGAAGTTCAGATCTTGTACTTGAGTAAAAGTACCAGACTGTAGGAATACTCCGTTACAATAAAAAGTCCTGCATTCAAAATGTTACAAGTAAAAGTACAAAAGTATTAGCATCAAAATATACTTAAAGGTCCCATGTCATGGCCATTTCCACTGATCATAATTCCATTGTTGAGGTCTACTAGAATAGATTTATATTGTGCAATTTTCCAAACTCACATTGGTTTCTCATACAGCATCTCTGTAAACTATGTGTATTCACTGAATTTCACTCTCTGCCTTTAACGGCTCGTTTTAGCTACAATAGCTCCAGCCCCCACCCTCCCTGTGAGCACAGTGTGCTCTGATTGTGACTAATAAAGAGCAGTTCGATGATTGAGTATTATTCTGTTGATCGATGTCATTACATTTGGTGAAAAGCACATAATGACTTGTTTATGACTCGTTTTGTCAAAGTTTAGGACTTGGACTTGACTTGAACTTGCCCATCCTGACTTGAGACTTGACTTGGACTTGAGCGCAAAGACTTGAGACTTGACTCGGACTTGAGCGCAAAGACTTGAGACTTGAGACTTGACTCGGACTTGCAAAACAATGACTTGGTTCTCATTTAAAGCTCATAAAAATATGGCAAAAAATTGAAATATGAGTAATGTAATAGTTACAGCGGTATGTATGGTGATTTGTTCACTTACTGTTATAAGTACCGATGTCCAATTGAACAGCCATGCGTTTAATTACTGTTGAACACACTGAAGTACAGTTGAACAGCAATGTGTTCAATGAACTGTATATGACATTCAAATGGTGATGCTTTCACTTACTGCTGTATTTAGAAAAAAGAACATTCAAATGGTAATTTGTTCGCCTGTTGTACTGAAGGACATTTTAACTGAGATACCTTCAGTTATGTACCAAGGTACATTACATTTGCAATGCATTCATTTACTATTGTACAATCTGAAGTAGTTTGAAACGAAAATGTGTTCCCTGACTGTTGTTCATACTGATGTACATTTAAACCATGGTGTGTTTAAGTGCTGTTGTATGTACTGAGATACATATCCACAAGGATTTTTTCACTTACTGTTATTCGAATTGAACTTTATTTGAACAGTGATACTTACAGTTTTAAGTACTGAGGTACATTTGAATGGTGATGCTTTCACTTACTGTTGTGTTTACTGTACATTGGAAAAGTTATTGTTACACTGTTTTGACATCATCAAAATCGACTTTCAGATACGGTTATTCAAAAAACAGTTTGTATGAAGCATGTGAGTGTTTATAAGTGTTTATGAACATTTCCATTTTATTAAGTTGAATCATGTTTTGGTCAAAGTAAAACAACTTTGCAACTTCTCTAGGATAAAGTGGAACTTTAAATAAATAAAATCTGTAGAAGTTACCTTGTGACACACAGACACAGAGGGGAAAAACAGAGCCTGCTTGTAGGCCTCCTGTGTTTCTCTTCCTCCATGCCCTTTTATCCATCCGGTGTTATGGCAAGTCATCTCGGCTGCATGAACTGCTCCTTTCAACCCCCAGTAGCCTTTCATCTCGCCTGGAAAAAGTGAGTGCTCCCATGTTTATTCCTGATCCAAGGAGTTTGAAGAGTGAGGGTACAGCGCAGAGGTATAGGGGGAAGGAGGAAGCACAGCAGCAGACAAAGAGTTGGGTAGATCTGAAGGTAGTCTTTAACTGACAAAAGCCCCAGCTTACCGCATATCTGTGACATTAAGGATTAGTGGCTGAGAGACAGTGCTCTGCCTGCACCAGTTAATCTCTCTCCCCTCCCAACATCACTCACTCAACCCCATTCTCTCCCACCAGACGCTTTCTCTGCCCCAACTTTAATTAGTTTTAGCGAGGATTGAAGGAAAAGTTGGTGCTTTCTCCAGGTGATAAAACAGTAACTGCCACTGAGCTTAGTCAGGGTTAACAGAGTTGAGGTCAAGGGTGGACTCCTGGGACTTTTGATCAGACTGTGGAGCAAAGGACTGAGGAGGAAACCAAGGGACAAGAAAAAAAAGTGGATTAATACCTCATTCACACCAACGCAACTCCGGTTCAAGCTCCGTGTTAGAGCTTTTCAGGTTCAGAACCGGTTCTTCGGTTTAGCTCTAGCTCTTTTCACACAGCCCAGAGTCCACTGGTAATGCGTCATTGCGTCATCGTTTGCGTCATGACGTTACCATTTGCGTGCCTGCTTCATAAAGCCAAACCGCGCGGATGAAATCAGTTGCATTCATTTCTTATGGCTCTATCTGCAGCTTTTGCGGAGTCATTTCTGTGGTGACTATATTCTTATAAACAAGTGTACTCGTGTCAATAAAGTTTTTTTTAAAACACAACTGCTTCCGAGATCGGTCTTATTTCTTAAGGTGGACTAAACCATGAGTGTGGAGTAACGTTGTATCTTTCATTTAAATGAACTGTAACCTTCACCCAAGTATGTAACAGCTGTTCTCAAATGAACACGTGAAGTAAAGTTTAATATTTATAGTTTTATAGATTTATAATTAGTTATAATGAGAGGTGATCAACGTGAATGCTCAGGTTCCACCTTAACACGCAGACACGTTGCTTCACCATGAGCAGAAACCTTTATATATACAGTCTATGGCAGAAACACTGAAACTCTGAAACTCTTGTTAAGTTTCTCCATCGTTGTGTACAAACTGGATAAAACGCAGACTTTCTGTTGTTGTTCAGGAGTAGATCCTGTTTCTGCCCCCGCCTCCACGTAAGCGTGACGTATGTGGTGCTTTTGCTCTGGCCGGACAATTTTTTGGTGCTCGAAATGAACCGGATTCCGGAGCTAAGAGGCTGCTCAGCTGCGATATGAAGAGGAAAACCCGGTGCTTTTCAAGCTCTAGCTCCGGGCCGGCCCTGAAACACCGTTGGTGTGAATGAGGTGTAAGAGAGATTGAAATTGTTTTCCTTCCATGTTTATGGCTGCATAAGTCTGTTGCCATAAAACATTGACGAACGACACATTTCTATCAAACATAGCCACACCCCTATAACAGCCCCTACTGGACAGCATTCAGAAAAACACAAACTCTACAAACCACTCTGAAGACTCTATAAACTAATATCTTCAACTTACCTTACTGATGCCACTCATATTTCAATTAATTGATGGGAAAAATAACTCAACATCCAAAATGATAACCCCTTGTGTAACAAAATCAGTAATACCATTTTCAGCATGTCTACCAGTACCATTGTAAGATTCATGCAATACAAGATCAGTCACAGAGCAGACATACAATGCATCAATGCACTCGGGAACTGTCCACCAATTCAGTATTTCTGGGTAGAAGAACACAATGAATAGATTTTTGGCCGTAGCATTCCATCATGCCCCTTTGTATGCATACTTGGCAATTGAGATGCACTCAACAGATGATCAATAACAATCACAACTCCCCTATCTGTGGACCTAACTCGTCAAGCGAACAATATAACTATACTGGAAAAGTAGGAAAAAGATCAGCATACCATGATGGCTAGTGATCAATGGACAAACTACAGCTATAGAATTTAATAAAATTTGCTCAAAAATTCTCAGATTTGTCTTGTCGCATGAGATAATGCCACAACACCACAACAGAATAAGAATTTAATTTGCCACTCACAGATCTGTATGTACCCTTTATGTTTTGTGATGTTATTTTTTCGTTCGTATTTCTTAGCTTGTCCATATCAACCACATGTGTATGCACTATTGATGAAAACAAATTGTTATACCACTTTTGTCAAATGTGCTTAAATCATATGCTTTAAGTGCCCTAAACATTTAACTTTATGTTTTTTAAGCTCAACAAATATGTTGAACTTATTATTTCTCTTTGAAGGTCCTACTCAAAGAGATGAGTACGTTTTTTTTGATGAAATAGCCATCTGGACATAGCTCCCTCTAACCATTAATTATGCAAAGGAGCACTAATCAGAAATAATGGGTTTCTTAATTACAGTCCCAACAACAAAGCTAGAACAGGTGACCAAGAAGCGGCTTGGCACCTGGACGTTCCACCACATGCGGTTTGCACGAACATTCTGCACACTGACATAATGAGGTTGACAAACTGTCAGCCATTAATGAATGGCACTGATAATCAAGTTAATTGTCTCACAGGTGTCCTCGGGGTGCTGCATTTTGTCTTATCAAGGTGTCACTTTCTTAGTTAAACTGGCATTGTCAAGTGCATCTGATTTAAAGGGCACGCCAAGCAGTGCAGCCAACAATAAAAAGTTCTTGTTTTTTTTTTTAGAAACTACTACATTTTGTATGGAACTTTATTCATCAAAGCAAATTCCTAGTTTTGTGTAAACTACTGTACTTGGCAATAAACCAAATTATTATTAATATTACTTCTGATGTTTTATAAGGACTTTTATTGCATATTTACTTCAATGTATGTGTATATACAAATGTGTTCTAATATGATGCAACTGTCATGAAACCTAAATTCCCACTGGGATTAATAAAGTATTTTGGTTGATTGATTGGCTATTTTACTGTGTGTTGCTGCTACAAGGCAAAACAACATTGATGTAACTATTGCTACAAAGGTCCAGTGACATGTATTTGTTATTGCTTTTCTAACCATTATTAATAAAACACCATGTTTAGAATAGAATAGAATATCTTTATTTGTCATCACACATCAGTGCAACGAAATTCAGTTGGCATCTCTCACTGCAGTACATAAACAAGAGCACATCCATACAAGCAGAGATAGTAGCAATAATCAGGGTCATCACTTAAATGCACTTTATCAGAATGTTAAAAATACATTTTTAAAGATTATTTAATAAAGAAAAGCTACAATGTTTAAATATAAATAGTTACTAAAAAATATCAGTTTGATACTTAATAAATATACAAATAAATAGATAACATACGGCATTTTTGGCTGCAGTCTTTGATGGGAGGTAGTGTGTTTGTGTGTGTCAAAGTTCAAAGTTATAGTGAGTTTTGTGGTTGGACAGGGATGGGAGTGATGGAGGCCACAGCTCTGGGAAAGAAGCTGTTCTTCAGTCTGTTGGTGCGTGACTTTATTGACCTGAACCGTCTGCCGGACGGCAGCGGTTCGAACAGTGAGTGGCCGGGGTGTGTGATGTCTCTGATGATACTGCTGGCTTTCTTCTGCAGTCGACTGCTGTAGATGTTGTCAAGGTTGGGCAGCTCAGTCCCAACGATGCACTGAGCAGCCTTCACCACCCGTTGCAAGTCCTTCCGCTCTGCGGCTGTGCAGCTGGTGTACCACACAGTTATGCAGCTGGTCAGGGTGCTTTCAATGGTCGACCGATAGAAGTTTACCAGCAGTTTTTGTGGAACTGTACATGTAAGTACAATAGCTAATTGTACATAGGCTACTGCCCAATTCTCTTTCGGCAACACATAAATAACGCACCAACAACAAAATTACAATTGTGTTTGGATGACTTTACAAAAGTATATCAGATGCAGTATACATAATCCCATATTAACAAAAGGTGCAAACACACAATTCATGACTATGCCATGCCTGCACATATGAAAATTATTCTATTGTACATACAGTTATAGGTGAAGAAATAAGTCAGTCATAAGTTTGCAAATCATTTCAGTACTAAGAAAATATTACGTATAAAGCTGAATTGTATGTGCTCTGCTATTCTCGGTTGTGTACTGTAAGAGATAACTTAATAGTCTCATATTTTAATGTGTGGCCCTGAGCATGGTTAGGTGGTTTTTCTTGTTGTGTTACAGCTACTATAAGTCTTCCCTCTGGAGTCCTGGGCAGCCAAGTGCCACTGCCTCATGGAGTGAATGGACTAATCCTTCAGGCTGAAGACAAACCTGGGTGGATTTTAATTCCCAGTGGACCTTAAATGGAGTTCACACAAAGCTTAGAGCAGTGACCATCAACTGGCAGCCCAGTCACGACGGGGGTGACTGTGGCGTTAGTGCATTCGCCCCCCCACTAATTTTTTTTTTACAACGTCTCATGAGTAATGTGCAGTACCGGAGTCCAACAGAGAGGCAGTAGCTGCGGGACAGTAGACTGCGTACTGCGTAGCCTTCCCTGCCTTGAAGAAGAAGTGTTCCTTTGTTGTGAAGAGTCTGCTTTATTGACCCCTCGATTCCACCGAGTCCGTCTGCGTCGCGTAACGGCTCCGCCGCGGTTTTGGTCCGGTCTCCTCCCGGCGTCATACCCTACCGGGCGCGTTTCAGAAGCATTACGGAAGCGGAGCGTCTTCCCTGTCTGCTCGCAGTTTTTGTTGATTTGGGCATATTTCCTGGGCAGGCTACTTTGTACAGACAAAGTTAATAATAATTGTAATATCCCAGTTATAAACGACATGAATCAAAGATGTGTTGCTGTATTTTAGTGGTAAAAAAAAGGCATTCATCATCATAATTATTCTATATATATAATGTACACAGTGCCTGTAAACCGGAGGAGAACGCTGGCATTTCTCCTCCTACTTGAACGACTACGGAGGGATAGGGGCTGCAAAATGAGTTTGTGTGTGTGTGTATATATGCTATATATGGTCTGAACGTTCCACTTCCTGCCTGCTTGTCATTACCTTACGGCTGCGCCGCGACAAAAATAGGATTCATCCTAATTTTAGAGGAGCCCTGCGCCGAGCCGCTTCTGGGACGCGTCTGGGACGTAACGCGGCGTGTGTGGTGGAATAGCACCCATTGACTAGAGTGACCGCTATCCTTACGGACGCCGCGTCGCGGCCGTAACGCGTCGCAGACGGACTCGGTGGAATCGAGGGGTGAGCGTGCTCCACTAGCCCCCCCGGTCAACAACTTCAAAATTCTGGGCTATATAAAAATCGCTGGCCCGCGAAAGTGTCTATTGGATAAATGTTGGCCCTATGACAAATGTAGTTGATGATCCCAGGCTTAGAGGGAAGCATTTTGACAAGAAGAAATTGAACAAGTGGTTAAGCTCTGTATAAAAACAGATAACATTTTCAGAACCGTCTCGTAAAAGTCAATGAGACTTTAAAAGAGGCTATTCTTTTTTTATTATGATTGGTTACCAGAGTCTCTGTTTAAAGTACTTCCAATCAATGCATGATGTGTGTTTAAAGAAGAAAGAAGTCCATGTGATCCAAATGTAGTACAAAAAAAGGGACAAAAGTGTCAAAACAAAAAGCCAACTTTAAAAAAGTCAAGCTAATTCAAAACATAATTTAACATGAAGTTTAGGGAGAACCACTGGGGAAACAATGACAGCAAAACACATTGACAATGAACTGACAGATAAACACTAGGACAGAATGGCATATACAGACAGGACTAATCACATTGACAAGACACAGCTGGAGAGGGTAGGTAAAGACACAAGGACAGCAGGTGATTACACACAGGTGGGAAGGATCAGGGTGGGGCCAACAATCACAACAGGCGGGAAAACAAAGAGACAGGAAGTAAAAACGATAGTTATGTAACTACGGTTCTATAAATTCTGGATGACCGCCAGAGGCAGTGCTTAACACTGGATGTTATCCTTCTCGCGCATGCAGAGTATTTAATATCAACAAAGTTATATATGACCTGGGGTGACGTAGGGCAGCCCCGCCTATATCAGCCCACGTCACCATCAGAAATGTCTCAAAAGGCACTTTCACACTTTTCCCAGGAATAGTTATGATAGTTCCTGGGATTTTGCGTTCACACCAAAAAGATCTGGGGCCTCATTTATAAAGCGGTATACGCTCAAACTCTAACCCATGCGTACGCACTAAGCACAAACACGGGAGACGAGAAACTGCGACACCGTCGTTGGCAGAAGGAAGAATGGAGAGAAATATGTGGAAATCTTACCATAAATAAAATGTTACCTCATTTATTATATATGAAGAATTCATTTTCAAACATTGATTAAAGCCAATCTTAAAATGATTTAACAAACGCCTGTTTGAGACTCCTCAGTGCACACAAAAACATAACTTGGAGAAATAAATAAATACGGATATGTTATTTAAAACCACCTCGAATATGTTGTGTTAATGTTATGAAATGTTTTCTCATAAATTATGCGGTAAGCAGGAGGACAGACTTACGTCTAAACTGACGCCGTTTTGCATTTCTATAGGTTGTAGATACGAGCATGGTTTTATATACTATCATGTTTAATTGTGTTTTATGCCATTTGCCAAGACTTGATAAGTCGCTCGTAAAACACACGAGGCATGGAAACTAAGAGCACCATATGTGGTAAATTGTACCGCTAATATAACACAACACATTAGTTGTATTTCCTTTAACTGGTGGATATAGAGTTGCTGCGGGAGGGAGGGGGTTGAGATGCACAGGCTGCAGTGGAGACGCTGCGCACAGCTGATCGACAGCTGGGACACAAACCACGAAATGCAAAAACATAATGCAGATCCAGTCGTCATGACTCCACTCCGGAGGGATTCCCCGATCATTTCTTAGAGTTTCTCATCAAGGGGGGCGGGTCTCCTGTCCCCGGTACAAACACACTAGGCTTGTTTGAGACGCGTTGCGGCTCGCCTCGAAAGTAGACCAGAGTAGCCGATCGCAGCCAGGGGAGGTCTCAAAAAGCTCGCCTGAAGTCGGACAGCTCGGAGTCGGCTTCGTCTTCTTCTTCTTCTTCGCCTTTTTCTTCTTCTTCTCTCGGTTTTTTGGCGGATTGCAAACAACTTTAAGGTGCATACCGCCACCTCCGGAGTCGGCTTGACTCGGTTTGCATTTATAAAGAATGCACACATGTGTTTAATCGTTAATGTCAGATATGTACTAAGTAAATACATTTGTTCCTGCTCAAGATTAGATTCAACTTTATTGTTATTGCACATATTACAGGTACTGAGACAACGAAATGCAGTTTAGCTTCTAACCAGGAGACAGTGCAACAAGCAGTAAAGTGAAAAGTAATGTACACAATCTACAGAATAAAATATAGAATGAATTGAATGATGAATAAACAGTGAGGGGTATGAATACACTAGATATACACAGCAGCCTGTGAGCAGTATGAACAGGGTGTATGAATATGCTAACATATATAAAGTATGAAAACGGTAAGCAGTGCAAGTAAAGTATAGTATAAAATATATAGATATTAATTTCATGATGATAAACATTGTGGAACAATGATGAAAAATGTTAATGGAAGGGGCGACGTAAAACTGACACACAACAACAAACTTTTGCCGAGCCAATTGGAGAGTTTCATCACCAGCACGTGGTAAAAACCACCAATGAGCGCTCAGCTCGAGATACCAGCGAGACGTTTCCCATCAAGCATTTCGCTTCCGCAACCCGTGAAGAGGAACTGCGGCGCCTCGCCTCGCCTCGCTCTCAAGGCTGCGGGCGTCTTTGTCCCGCGAGATTTCAACGTCTCATGTAGGCGAGCCTCCAGAGCAAGTCGGACAAAATGACTAACCATCATGCAACGCACAAGCAAGACGTTGATCGCAACTGCGCAGGTCTTGCTTGTCTCAAACAAGCCTACTGCCTGAGGAAGGTTATGCTATGTGTATTTTTTTTGTCATTAACCTTTTTCGGACCACTTATTTATTTATTTTTGTGACGATCCGACCTCCATGCTGCTACTCTGGTTCAAACTGCATCCACCAAACAATATGATTTATCTCGACCTCCCCAAAATAACCAAAATCTGACACGGTGTGAGATGTCTTTTTTAGCTGTTCCGTCGTCATTTCCTGCGATCTTCTTCATGCAGTCAGTCAAAATGAATGAATGAATGGGCGTTTTTTTGACTATTTATAGGCAAATATGGGCGTTACGTGAAGCCCGCAAAAGCTGCACCGCATTTCGAGTCGGTTGTGATTTATAAATGGAAACAGGCGTAGGAAGTGCCATACGCACTTTCCTCGCCGGTACGCAATGTTTGGTGAATCGGGAAGTGGCGGAAAATGTATGGACCTATTTTTCGGATTTCTACTACGTAAGCAACCTTCCCACGTCAATCCTACGCACGGCGTTATACATGAGGCCCCTGGAAGTAGAACTTTTTCGGGAACCTTTTCACCCCTTTTCAGTCCCTGCTAGAGAGGTGGTACTTTCCTGGGGAGGAAAAGGTTCCAATTTCTGATTGGCTGGGGGAATTGCAAACCACGCCCCGTAAAACTCCGAAAAGGTTTTTGAAGCCGCCAGGAGGTTGAGACACTCCTGGTGCAGTTGCCCCTATACTAACATTAAAGATCTCTATCATGCTATTTTTAGGCATATATTATGGGTCTCAGATATATAAAAAACATGTCTATGATGTGTTTTGGACATCCCTCATATCCCTCTGTTTCAGCCATGTTAGAGAAGTGCTGATTCTGGGTCAGTAGCTGCTGGCCCCGCCCCCTTTTTAGGCAAGGCAAGCAGTGAGGTGTCCTCTCTGCCTGCAGATACTCAGCTAAATGCTGCCGTGATTAAACGCCATATCATGTTCCATTCATGTTTTTCATACAACTGCTTTAATCGTGATGCGATGTTAACACGTGAGAATAGCTGCTGAGGTCCGTGCAGAAAGCATAACGGTGTGTATAATATATATCACTCAATAATATATAACGGGCCTAAATTACACTCTTATTTGTAGGCTTTAGTAGATACAGCTCTGGAAAAGCTCTGCCGTCAGTATCTGTAGCCTGTTATTGTCTCATTATACCATATTTGTTATGAATTAAAAGTAAATATACAAATTGTCATGAACACAGCTCTGCCCATCAGACAGAGTCAGTGGCGAGCCGTGACTTGTATACCTAGGCCCTCTGACCCCCACCCCTTCCCTCGAAAAAAAGAAGAGTTATTATGTCAGAGCGTTTAAGTCTATGGTCTCAGCGTATACTTCAGCGGAATATCAAAACAGCGGCCCGGGGTGCAAAACCCATCAATGACAGCAACCCTCTACCACACAGAACAACAACATTTATATAAACACCTATCATGACAGGGCACCCACAGCCAATTAACAATTAAAAATGAATTAAGTCGGTACGGCGGCCCACATTGAAAATGACTTGATGACGGGGTCATGCAGCTGATCCTTTGCCACTCCAATTTATCATTGTAACTCAATCTTGAAAATGACTCGGTTAATAATTTCGCAACAATGTCATCACTATCACTGAAGTGAGCCATCATGAACGAACTTATGCTAATCATAAATCTATCCATCATAAATCTATCGATTAGATTTATGATTCGAAAATTATAAAAGTAGGGTAGACATGTGGATATTATCCGGCTGAACAAAACGTGCATTTATCAAACAGGTTCGTTTTCCACAGACCTTATTTCCAGCTATTTTCCAAAATCCTATGGAGATATCCCATTGCTTTTTTGTCGAGGGAAGCCGAGCGCAGCTTACTTCCAGGTTTTACGTCGCGTCACTGCACCACTTGCATAGACTTCACAGCGGGCGGAACTTGTTTAACCCAGCTTCCCCCAAATCTTTTTGTTTGTGTCCATATATACGCCGGGATCCTGAGTCAAGGCTAATCCTGTTGCTGTGGTCGTGTGTCCTAGATCCTCTATCCTGAGTACTGGATCTGAGTCCTAGACTTCGAGTCGTGGCTGAACCAGTCTCTGCGGTCCTGCCTGACTCTCACCATACTACTTCCCTGATGGCTCCCACAAGATTGCTGACATCCTCGTGGATTCATCTTCTTATTATAGACACATGCATTCCAAACATTTGGTCTACCTACGCCAGGGGTACTCAAATACAAATCTTAAAGGTCCAAAAAAATGTTTTCAATAAGACAAAGGTCCGTTTATTACGATCATTCAAACTTTTAAACAATTGCAACAAGATTCTTAACACGAGGTTGCAAAAACAAAAATAATCTGTATGCAGCAGTTTTCATTGATATTGTGTCTGTGCTTGATCCCTCAGTCGCAGTGTAATAGCTGCACAGTTATGAATAAAGGCAGCTGCACCCTCTTTCATTCAGCATTCCCATTATTGCTTTATAAATGTCTTGCCCCCTTGTGTGTCCACTGAGGTTCGTCAGGCCCAACACATCTTCAACAGACTCCCCCTTTGCCTCATCATAAAAACTCACAAACACCAGCAACTGAGCATTGTCAGTGGTGTCAGTGGACTCATCCACAGCTAAGGAAATGCACTGTGCATTTTGTATTCCATCACAAAGCTGATTAATCAAATCACCAGCCAGTATTTATGTTCTTCTGGTTGCTGTGGAATCTGAGAGGGGGGTTTGCTTGATTTGACCTGTTATTTCCTCTTTTTGTTTGCCTTCAAACATGGTCTCCATCACTTCAGTCATGCATTATTTTATACTTCAGTTATTATCCAGTGGAATGTCCTACCTACTGGCCTAGTTAAATCAAAGTGGTTACTTTTTTTTGGCTGGGCAGTGTAGTTTTACACACCGTCTTATTTGACTTTCTGTTTTTTGGGGGCAGACCACCACAAAGAAAAAAATATATTTACACACGTAAGGTCATCATCTTAACAGTTTTTTATGCTCATCCGTGAGCAGAGCATCAACTTGACATGTCTATTAGGCTACAGCTGAATGCGGTGATTACCATCTTGTTCAGCAAAACGCCTCACAAACTTATTAAGATCAACAGCTTTAGTGCGTTTTGATTCAATGCTGAGTACAGCCGCAAATACCTCATTCCTTCAGTACTTGGGTCGGAATGCTTCTCGTTTTGCACCGTCCCCCATTCAAATGAAATCGCCGCTCGCGTTGCTCTCCCTGAGGTTTCTCCCATATTCCCCTTTAAACTGTGGGTTTTCTCTGGAAGTTTTTCCTTGTATGATGTGAGGGTCTAAGGACAGAGGGTGTCGTATTGTCATACTGATATTCTGTACAAACTGTGAAGACCACTGAGACAAATGTAACATTTGTGATATTGGGCTATATAAATAAACATTGATTGATTGATTGATTGTCATAAAGTCCGCGAAAATAAAGCCCACCCATTTAGAGAGAAGATATGATTGGTCAATTGTACAGTCATTTGACATTACTCTCTCGTTGAGTTACTATAGCTAGCCCTCTGTGAATGTACAGAGGGACCAACAAGCTCTCCCGTCAACTCGCAGTGACGGCTAAAGGAGCTTCTTTCATTTAACCCTTCACATTCCAACAGAAACTGAGCAGGCAGATTCGAAGGATTTATTTCTTTGGAAATGTTATTTGAAATACAATTAAATCAAGTTATTTTGGTAAAACTAATGAAAAATATATATATTTTTTAATGTTTTCAAATATTATTTTTTAGAATATCATAGGCCCTCTGAGTGGACAGAGTGATGCTGTGCCTCCTGTCAAATCAAATCAAATCAAATCAAGTTTTATTTATATAGCACATTTATAAGCGATTTTTGGTCGAGCCAAAGTGCTGTACAGAATAAAAATAGCCTACAGTAGGGACACTTTACATCAAATACAACAGCACAGATTGTTCCGAGTATCAATATGATAAAAACTACACCCTCTGTCCTTAGACCCTCACATCGTACAAGGAAAAACTTCCGCGTAAAACCCACAGTTTTAAAGGGGATAAAAAATGGGAGAAACCTCAGGGAGAGCAACAGAGGAGGGATCCCTCTCCCAGGACGGACAGACGTGCAAGAAATGCGGTGTGTAAATCGAAGAGATAATACATTTTACAGCCTATAGACCGAATGTTAGGAAATGCGTGTGTCTGTAATAAGAAGATGAATCCACGAGGATGTCAGCCACAATCCTGTGGAAGCCATCAGGGAAGCAGCACGACACGACCCAGGCAGGACCGCAGCGATAGGTTCAGCCACAACCCGAGGTTCACGACTTAGTCCAGAGCTCAGGATAGAGGATCAAGGGCACAGGACTACTGCAAGACGATCAGCCTCGACTCCGGAACCCGGCGTAGATATAGATAAGAAAAAAAAACAAGAAAAAGAGATTTGGCTGGATTAATCTGAAACAAGAGAATACACAGACACAGACAGAGAGGGAAAAGGTCATTGGATAAAGGTTATTCTTGATAACCCTCAAGAGAGATCTCCTGAAAACCTCCCCACGCAATCTATCAAGTCTGACCCCTCAAGTGTACAAGTGAATTTAGAAAAGTTTTTCTTCTCTTATATGAGAAACAAGGGTATGAAAAGAAAAGCCAGAAACAGAGGAAGGGAGGCACAACGTAGCTACGTACATGCACTCCCCGTAAATGTTAAAACGAGTCAGGCGTGAAGAAATAAAAAGGCCAGAAACTGTAATGAATGAAGAAACTGTCATCATTAATGGACGTTGCTTTAAAATGGCCGACCCAAAGAGGAGCGTTGTTTCGAGCCATTTAACAGCGGAGAATGATGGTTTAGGGTAAAACATTGTATGATGTTTGCACATTCAAATAAAAGTACAAAATAATATATATATTTATTTTCCTATAAAACTGTGTTTTAACATGCAGGTTTTTAAGTATTGGTATAATTATGAGCAACTGTTACAGCCCGCCCTCTACTCCGTGGTAGTGGCTCGTGGGGAGACCCGCAACATAGAAGAAAATACATAAAACATCCAGCACTTAAAGGCGACCATTTATTTAAAAGTACAGCCGTTACTCACATGGGCCAACCGGCAAAAGAACGAGGTCTGGAGGACTGGCAAAAACAAAGCAGAAGGGGGCCTGGGCCAGCCACACCACGGGCCGTAGGAGCCAGAGCTTCCCTCCCCTACCCAGAGATCTAACAAAAGACTACGGGTAAAATAAAGCCGCGAAAAACTATACTAACAGGTCCTCCAGAATACACATATTAAAACACAACAAAAGAGGTCTTATTATAAAATACTAACTTGACGGGAAAATGTGCGGTCCTCCACGCAAACTCTAACCCATGCGTACGCACTAAGCACAAAAACGGGAGGGACGAGAAACTGCGACACCGTTGGCAGAAGGAAGGATGGAGAGAAATATGTGGAAATAATACCATAAATAAAATGTTACCTCTCATTTATCATATAGGCCTATGAAGAATTCATTTTCAAACATTGATTAAAGCCAACCTTAAAATGATTAAACAAAGGCCTGTTTGAGACTCCTCGGTGCACACAAAAACATAACTTGGAGAAATAAATAAATACGGATATGTTATTTAAAACCACCTTGAATATGTTGTGTTAATGTTATGAAATGTTTTCTCATAAATGATGCGGTAAGCAGGAGGACAGAATTACGTCTAAACTGACGCCGTTTTGCATTTCTATAGGTTGTAGATACGAGCATGGTTTTATATACTATCACGTTTAATCGTGTTTTATGCCGTTTGCCAAGACTTGATAAGTCGCTCGTAAAACACAGGAGGTATGGAAACTAAGAGCACCATATGTGGTAAATTGTACAGCTAATATAACACAACACATTAGTTGTATTTCCTTTAACTGGTGGATTAGGGATATATAGTTGCTGATCGAAAGCTCGAACACAAACCACCAAATACAAACAAATAATTCAGATCCAGTCGTCATGACTCCACTCCGTTTATTTGACTATGTATAGGCAAATATGGGCGTTCCGTGAAGCCCGCAAAAGCTGCACCGCATTTCGAGTCGATTGTGATTTATAAAAGGGAAACCGGCGTAGGAAGTGCCGTACGCACCTTCCTCTCCGGTAAGCAATGTTTTGTGAATCGGAAAATGTCCGAAAGGTTCTGTACCTATTTTTTGGATTTCTACTACGTAAGCAACCTTCCCACGTGAATCCTACGCACGGCGTTATGAATCAGGCCCCTGGTGCACCTGCGCAGCAGGGAGACAGAGAGCATAACAAGCAACCCAGTCTCACGGCATTTCGTGTTATAGTCACAACATTTAATCTATTGATTCGTGGTCACCAACACGATTATCCCCTTTT
>CALSBZ010045045.1:52446-70371 GCA_943591055.1 Gobionotothen gibberifrons | reverse complement strand
GTCGCAACCTGACGTGCAGGGTTAAACAGAACACAGACCCGGAGGTCACGACCTGACATGCAGGGTTAACATAACGTGGACCCACGTCCGCAACCTGCACTTGCAGGGTTAGCGTACGCAGGCCCGGAGTCATAGCCTGACGTTTACGAGAACAGTTGACACGTATACATGCTACGTGTTGACCACCACCAGTTGTAGGCATAATTACCTTTTTAGTGTTTGAGGGACCTTTGGATAGCCAGCACGGTACTGATGTCCGGGCGGATGTAGGATGAGAAGGCAGAGGAGGACCATCGTCCGAGTTGTTGCAGGGATGAGGATGAGACGCCTTGATTAGCAGCGGAGGTGGCTGCGCCTATCCTGAACGAATGCCCCGAGTATAATTGGGGTGATAAGCCGGATCTAATGAGAACTTGCTTGAGGTACTGATTGAACCGGTGTTGAGTTAAGGGAATATTCCCTGCAATAAGAAATAGTGGTGAGAGAGGTTTAATGGAAGGTCTAAGATGCAAAAAAGTTATCATGGATTTATAAGGGCAGAACGGGGAATCGTTGCGGGCCGCGATAACGGAGCAAGCGCCTCCGCATTTGGAATGCTTAATGCTTAAGCTAAAGTGGTTAGCGTGAAAAGATAAATCGGCGAGGCAGACGTCTAGATTGGGATTGAACGTTAGAGAAGCTGTGGTAAATTCGCCTGGTCTGAGGAACGCTTAGAATGCCAGCAGGAAAGCTGCCTCGAGTAGTGCGTCAATGTAGGGGGAAAATAACCCTTCTCTAAGTTTGGAGAGCATAAGGCGCAGAGTGGAGAGTGTAATGGGTCGTCTACGGTCTGAAACTGGGGGAAACGTTTTTATAAGACCTCTAAGAATGAGTTTGACTGATTGATTGGCAAACAAGCTGGGGAAGCTGGGATCGGAGCAGCGAACGTTAAACTGTACTCCTGCTAAGAGGCCCCGGATCTATTGGAGTTTGAGGTGGCGATCAGTGGCGCAGTAGCACATGAAGGCACACAGGGTGGAGATGAGGACGGGTTTAAGTGAGATGCCTACGGAAACACAGAAGAAAGCGAACGTTCTCCAAGCGAAATCGTACGTTTTGAGAGTGGAAGCGGCTAAGCCTTTCCTCATAAAATATCTGGCGGACTCTAGGTGCCTAGCTAAGGGCTCTTTTAATGGAGAGAGAGGAGATGCAGGGGAGGAATCTCGACTGGTTGCGGGCTGGCTTCCGGAATGTCTGAAATTGAAAGCGAGAGAGGGAATCAGCCACTATGTTAAGGTGGCCGGGGACGTGACGAGCTGAGATGAGAAAGTTGTGGGTGAGGGAGGACCACGTGATGCTTCTCATGAACGGCATGATGTCACTGCACGAGGAGCGACCTTTATTGATAATCCCGACCACTGATTGGTTGTCGCAGAGCACCGAGATGCGTTTCCGTAGCCAGAGGTGGCCCCACACGTGGCAGGCAACAGCGATCGGATAGATCTCGTGCAAGGCGGAGGAAGCGGCATGATCGGGAAAAGAGGGAGGCCATGAGCCCGCAAACCACTCTCCCTGAAAGAAACCCCCAAACCCCACGGATGGGGCAGCGTCCGTGAAAAACCTCATTGAGTCGGAGGAGTACACGAGGTCGTCGTAAAAAAAAGTAATGCCATTCCAGTGGGCGAGCAGGAGAGACCAAAAGCGTAGATCTGAGCGGCAGCCTTCGTTTAAGAACACACGGTCGTGGAGGTTTGTTACAGCCGATGCTGCGTCCAGGAGGCGGGAGATAAATGAGCGCCCCTGGGGGATAACTCGCATGGCGTCGTTGAGGTGCCCGAGGAGGGAGAGCAACTGTTGTTTGGTGATGACATGTTGCTCGCAGAGGGATTTGGTGATGTCGCGTATGCGCTGCAGTTTGTCGGTGGGGAGAGAAGCTTTCATGTTAATGGAGTCGAGTGTGATGCCTAGGAACTCCAAGCTTGTGTCAGGCCCTATTGTTTTCTCTCCCGATAAGGGGACGCCTAGTTTTTGAAAGCAGCTTTTGAGTTTTGCCAGGGAAGCGCCTGAGTTATCCCAAGGGGGATCTATGAGGAGAAAGTCGTCCAGCAGGTGGAGAACGGAGGGAATCCTGACATTGTTCAGCAGGATCCAGCAGAGAGCTTCGGAGAAAGAATAAAAAATGCACGGGCTACTTTTGCACCCGAATGTCAAGCGGACCGCAAAGTAGAATTTAGCTTCCCACTTAATACCGAACATGTGCCACTGAGACGGATGGATGGGGATGATTTTAAACGCATCGGTGATGTCTGCCTTTGAGAGCCAGGCTCCTTGCCCCGCGAACTTGATTAGTTTAATTGCGTTGTCGACTGAGGCATAATGAAGGGAGAATGGCTCTGAAGGAATGAGGCTATTAATGCTATCAAACGGGCCGGAGCGGGGAGCGGACAGATCGAAAATCAGCCTTTTCTTCTCGGAGTATTTGCGTGTGGCTATTCCTATTGGACTTGTCCGGAACACTGGAAACGGGGGTGAGTGAAAAGGACCGATTAAGTAACCTTTGTGGAGTTCTTTCTCGATAAGGTGGGAGACTATGATGGGCTCTTTACCTGCTGATTGCAGATTTTTCGAAACGAAGGACTCGGCGGGAGGAGAAATAACCCCGACCCTAAAGCCTTGGGGGAAGCCTGACAGGAGATATTCTACGAACCCGGAATCTGGGTGAGTAGAGAGTGCCGCTGCTAAATGTGGAATATTAATGGGGGTGGAAAGGTGATGTTTTAATAGTTCTTTCCACCGCGTGGTTTCTGTTGCGGGAAGTTGCCGCGGCTGCGCCTGGGGCAAACTGACTTTGGGTGTGCATCCCTGCAGGTGCTACAAATATGGAGAAAAGAACAGTAAGGAAATGAGCAGACATTTTCATTAAATGCATAGCAGATCCTGTCGTCTTGTCTACTCTGCACCTGACGTTTTTGTCTACTATTCCCAGGCTGCGACGTGGAAAACCCTCTGGAACCGGAGAGAGGCACTGATGGGCAGAAAGGGGAGATGTGGCCCTGCATCCCGCAGCTAATGCACGAAGCTACTTGTAGCCCGCCGGCAGCCATAACGAGCAGCTCGGTGTCCAGCACGGACCAGTCTAGGCGAATGTTGCAGTGGGCTAGGTGAAGTGCTGCTTTGCTGGAAAAGCTCTTGTGATAGGAGTAAAATGTGGACTTCCCGTATTTGAGGTAGAGATCACCAATGATGCCCAGATAAGTGTCTAGCTCGGTTCTCCTTTCCGGGTAAACGGAACACAGGACATCACGGAAAATCCTTTATCCATGGCCTGGAGGCGAGCGTCGATGAGCCGCATGGAATTAGCCAGGGATTGCAAGGAGTTTGCAATGCTATCATCCGAGGGCTGATTACCGGGGCTTCCGGGCTGGGTGGTGCTCGAATAATCCTGGGGAAGGGTGAATGTCTTAGATGGACGAGCTCTAGCGGGACTTGACTTCCTCAACCTTTTCGCCCTGCGGCCCCGCCCGCGTCCTCGCCCGCGTCCTCGCCCGGGTCTCTCGGGAGAGTAGGCTGGATCTGCTGGAGCTGCTGGAGCTGCTGGAGCTGCTGCCCCGGGCTGGGGGACCGCGCCGGAGGCTTGGACCAAGAGCTCCCGGAGCTGGGAGAGGGGGAGATCTGGGGCTGCGGGAATGCCCTGCTGCCGTAGATGAGAGCTGATGAGGTCTGCTTCAGTTGATTGCGAGCCGCCACGGAAAGCCAGGCGGGCGCTCGTGCGCCGGAAGCCTGGGGAGCTGGAAGCTGCATCTGGAGGTACGTCGGAGCCAGGATCGAGATCCTTCGGAAAAGGTGCGTTATCTGAACTGTCTGAGTTAGACATACTGAGGTTTTTTTTTTGTCTTTCTAAGTGTTTTTTTTGTTGCAAGAGGAGTAAGAAGTTACTACCTTGTGCGTTGACACCTGGAATGACAACTGACAGGGAGGGGAGAGCAGGTTTAAAGGGTTAGCAGTTGCGATGATTGGCTAGCCGGGGCGTGACGCCTCTGATCACTTATTGAGATAACGTGTGGCACCCGATAATGATGTCTTCCTGATTGAACCTGCGCTGGCTACATTAGTAGTACCGTAGAAAACCTTAACGATACCCATCCCTAGATATTACACAAGTAAAGTGTTAAGAGAGTGAAATGTTGCTTTACGAATTTCAACACTTGATACTGTCACATTGATTCCAATTTCAGATACCTGTATTTGCCTCTGAATTGGTTTGAAGAGAGAAAACATTTTGACTAAAAGTTGACTAAAATGTAATTTTTCATCGACTAAGAGTAGACTAAAACTATGAAGGATAGAAATGACTAAAATGTGACTAAAACTAATAACCATTTTCGTCTAAAGACTAAGACTAAGACTAAATCAAAAACAGCTGCCAAAATTAACACTGCTTTGAAACAATGTTATTATCAGATTGCAAAAAGTCATTGAATCAACATTGAGATATTGTCACTCTGAAGATTGCAATCAACATTGAAAATAAACTAAAATGAACAAACAAAAAAAGAGTCCATTATTTATTCAGTTATTTATTCCGATTCAATGATATGAACATTTTGTAACATCTTTTGTCCAAAAGCACACAAAACATTCTCTCTTAAAGGTGAGGTGTCATGGCCATTTCCACTGATCATAATTCCATTGTTGAGGTATACTAAAATAGAAAAATACTGTGCAATTTTCCAAACTCACATTGGTTTCGCATACAGCATCTCTGTAAAGTGTGTGTATTCACTTTCTCCACTAAACGGCTCGCTGCAGCTCCCCCCCCCCCTCCCTGTGAGCCCAGTGTGCTCCGATTGGTCAGCTCGGCCCCTCTGTTCTGATTAGTCAACCACCAGAGAGGCTCCGCCCATGTCTAACACAGTGCTTTTTCGGCTCGCAGCGGGAACATCAGTATTACAATGGCGTCGATACAGCCTTATATGTTTGAACCGGAGTCCGATCCCGAAAGTGAGACGGACCGTGAAGGACCAGAGCCACCGTCTCAAGCTAGATCACAGCAGGCGGTTTCAGAGTGGAAAGTTTTAATTTTGTATAGCTCTTACATATGTTAGAAATGTATAATTTATCTACATCAGTGACAAGTGTGTCCGCTGACTAACTTTCCAACTTGTTATTTTTAGGTGCACGTGTGGAAACTGCGCAGCGATGCCTACTGAGAGAGAAAACCTCTGTTGCAGGGAAATTAGAAAGGTGACAGATACAACAAAAACACAGTAACAGTAGCACACAACATTATATACACCATACATACTTGTCAAGTCAATAGACTATTATATGCCCTTTTATTTATTCTATAGTAATTGAATGTTTATTTTGTGAACCTTGCCATAGTTGGATTTAATTGCTAAACGTGTTATCTTACTTTAGGTTTTAGGACGAATGAACCAAGTCCCAGGACCTATTGTGTGCATGGTTGACCACCCCGGACTAGAGCCAAACTGCCTCAACCCATACACCCTGCAGAACCTCCATAACATTTATAAATTTGATTATGGACCTTTGAGGGGTAGAACGGAAGGAGAGTGAGTTATTTTTACCTGTAATAAACTACTACTGTATTTGATGAAAAATCAAATCATGGTTTGCTATATATGAATGATATGCTATCTAGGAGCAAATAATTCGGGGAAGAAAGGCTATCACGTAGTTCCATCACACTTTATTTTTTATAAATGTACAAAATGATCATGTGTAAATATACATACATACACACTGTATAAGATACGATGGACCTTTATTAATCCCTGTGGGGAAATTCAGTTGTTCAAGCAGCCAGAGGGTAAGGGTGAAAAACAGGACAGCACATATAACTTATCATGCATTCCTCCTCTTATAGGCGGTTCCGGCATATTTCCTATCGAAGCTTTGTAAGCTGGTGCTGGGGCTTTTTGGGACGGGGTGTCAGAGTGGTCATCCCGTCGTGTGTGATCCGCCGGATCCGCCAGGAGTTTCCTGATCTGGGTGGACAGTATGTTGGCTTCCGACCGCCCCTAGACTGAAACGTGAGACATGGCGGGCAACCACTTCCTCCTTTGAGGGCCTGTCAAATTGAGTGCACAGGTCCTTTGGGATGTTGATTTTCTTCATCTCCTCCACAAACGGTCTTGGGTCCTCAAAGACTTCTTCAAAAACCAGCCTCATCAGCTCACCCACGTACACTGAAAAATATAACATTCATATAATAATTTATTATTTGTATTCACTTATTCATTTTTCTTTCAGTGTGGCTATCTCTCTAGTTCGTCCTCAGATGTGCCCTCCATCGTCTGTTCCAGTCTTCCCGGTTCTCCAGTTCCTTTTTACTTTATGTTTGTAATAAAAACATATATATTTGACAACTTACTGTATGTAGGGTCCTTCTTTACAGGCTTTGCGGTACATTCTCCCCTCCTTGCTTTTGGAAAGGACAATCTGTACACAGGTAGTCCTGCAGCTGTTGTGGCTTGCTCACGGTCAGCATTCTCATTGTGATGCATGGCTGCTAGACACAACCTATAGAATAGCAAAATAAAATGAGAGTTTGTGTTATGACAGAATAAAACCCTCATGCCACTAAACAGTGACTGTGTTATAAGATGCTACAGAATAAATTATACAGTGTATTACCTGCACAACATTCCCATGAAGGGGAAAACCACATTTTTGGGGGCAAAACGCAGAATCAAGCTGTGGAAGGACTCCAGGGACGAGGTCTGGTAGTGATGGCTTAGCTTTTGCACATCTTTGAGAACTCTCGTGTTGTTGAGTATTCTTTCAACTTTGTGGAGTGTTATTGACCCTTGAGTAAAATTACAAAAAACATCACCAGCCCATTAGAACATTACAAAAATAATTTTCCATAACTCCAATGTTATATTTACATTCAATACTGTTGATCTTATGAAGGAAGTGAAGTGTTTTTACTAGTTATTTGCAATTGTTTTATAAATATTGAACTTACCTTCTTTTAGCCATTTATTTGCATCTGTTGAGGCTCTTTCAGGATGTGAACACTTGGGGAATAGGGGGTTGTCGTGCACGTGAATGTTTTGTAGGTGGTTGACCACTGACGTCCACCTTGCCACCTTCTCCGGCCCGGAGGTTGTGGTCATCGCACTCCAGTAGACATGGTTTTTTATGCTTTGCAGCCACCTCTTCAACAACTTGCAGTCCTTGTTCTGTGAAAGTTTCACAAGTTTCTTGGACAAACCTGATAAAAAGAAAACGCATGTGAATATTAAAGCCATAGTGTGTAAATGATGTGCTGTGTGGGACAATATTCAAGGGGTGGTGGAAAGAAGGGTGGGGGGCAGACAGAAGGGTAAGCACAGCATGTTAATTACAACCATAACATTCATATGATAATTGCCTGATAATGGTCAGGGCGCCACCCTTCTGTCTGAAAACATTTAATAGCCAGGAAACCCCCATACATATTCATATACACATCCCTGTACATTCACATTCTATATAGAGTACTCACATGATCCTAAGATGAGTGAGTGAAATGTAATTTACAATAACAAAGGTGCTGGGATCAAGTGGTCTGGCAGACAGTTTACAATAACAGAGGAAAGACCAGATTAGAGGGACAAATTGTAGGGGGATGTAATTCATGTATCTATCCAGACATGATGTCATGTCTGCTGCTGATTAGAAGCTCAGGATAAATTGCATAGTAAAACAAAGGAATATCTTGTCAAAGGACAGTGTCTCTGATCTGGTATTCTTCCATTACAACACATAGGGATAATTACCTTTTTCAAAGTGCCACACATCATAGAATTGTTCTATGTTGCGTTCCCTCAGAAACTTCTGGATCTGTGGATGACGGTCAGTCACGATGTACTCAACCGCCAAATCGCTTGACTCCAGATGATCTAGGTATCTTTTGAGTCCCTCCTTTTCCATGTGGTAACTACCACCTACTTCATTGCTCTGTTGGTGAATAAGAAATAGGGCATTAATAAACTGAAGCATGCATCAACAGCCAGCTTAAAAAACTTAACACCCAGAAAGAGAATCACACCTGAACAAGCTGGAAGTCCACAATGGTGTTGCTTCCCAGTTGCATTAGAGTGTAGCTCCCGAACTTGGCTGAGTGCCCTGAAGAAAATATAATACAGGAGGTTTCAAGGCTTTTCAACAGAATTTCAATGGATTAGATTAATTCTAATATACACCAGTAACTCTGGCACTAGACTGTCTTGTCTGCTTCTGCTTACCTGGAGAGTCTGCTCTCATATCTCCTGAAACGCTGACCTTTCCCCCCTGGTGGTGTAGTTGCTGGAAAATCTGCAGCTGATCAGTTTTCCACTTGTGGATAATAGCAGGCTCCAGGTAATGCCTAGCATGCCTCCTGAAGGTCTCATACTGGAAGATCTCCAGCTGCATGGCTCTGCATATCTATGAATAAATAGAAAAACAGGAAACGTTTTTGAAAAAGTCCACTTCTGTCATTTTTCATATGCTATGGATGTAAGATGGTAAAATACCTTTTGTAGTTTGAAGAAGGAAGCACCAGTGAAGTACGTAGCAGCAGATAATTGTAAGTTGCCAACCGGGGTACTTCCGACGATGGGCTGGCTCTCCCATTGTCTGAAGTAACAGCAGTTTGGACAACGCTGTGTGAACGCCACAAAAGTCCCCATTTTTCGTCTTTGGACATCACAGTCTGTCTTACACACCGGACATTTTTCAAACAGCTGTCCGAGGCAGATTTCAAACACAATGTACTTTGCGTCACTGTGCGTGGATCGTGTCTGAAGTCTAATTTAACAAAAACAGATTAACAATACACGTTAGATGTCAACTCTGAAAAACAGTAATAGTAATGTACGAAATATACCAAACTTACGATGCGTCAGATTCTTGTAGAGTATCATCAGGGCGGTAACTCGAATCCAGAGTCTCTTCAAATTCAGTCGAAGTCTCTCCTTGTTCCTCCTCCAACTCTAGTCGAGGTCTCTTGCTAGGTCCAAATCCTGGGCCCTTTATTGGTGTAGATGCTAAGGTGAATTCTGGGTAGGTTGAAGTTTCAGTGCCAACACTTTTGAAAGGCACTGTGGCCTGGATGCCTGTTAATAAAAGGGAAAAGTGCATAAATACTTTGTACATTATATAATACACTAATACATTGTAAAAGGCATACAACTTGTGTACATCAGACAGATTAATTCATGAACAATTTAGAAAAAAGTACAAACAGCACTGTATTTCCTGAAGTCCACATAAGAGTATTTCTGTGATATACAATAATATCAATTAAAGTTGTATTTATAGAGCACATTTAAAAACGATTTTTGGTCGAGCCAAAGTGCTGTACATGTAATAAAAGCACATTTAAGGTAATGTATCACAAATAAAATACAGTCAATGTCATTGTTATAGTCTACCTTTGCTTCTCATGTGTGCCGACTTCAGTGTTCCCCAGGACAACTGTGTAGCAACTGAAACGGCTTTCCATTCCACTGTCTGTGTTCCCACAGACCGTGTCTCAGCCCTCTTTAGAGTTCCCACAGAAACAGTCTGTGTACGGTCCGTTTGGCATCCGACTGTACTGGAGCGGTGGTGGTTACCGGGGTCCTGCTGTGATGTACTCTAAGAAAGATACACATAACGTTCATACAATTAATTTTGTATCCGATGAAAACAGTCAATTTCCTAAAAGCAACACTTTCTGGGAGACATTCCTAATGAAATTAAGTGCAAATCACAACATATTATTGAAATGTAGTTGTTTTATGTTCGTCAGCTTGCCAGCTTGATTACAATGCTAACCTACATTTGCTAGTTGTTCAGTGTAATATTCTATACTATACTATGAACAACAGATAGTGGTTCATATTAGGCGATCAAAAACATGTTTACAATTGCAATCCTATACGGGTAGTCTGCTACATGAATTGTAGCTGGCATATAAAAAATGTTTTCCCGAGCAAACGCATGTAGAGCTCCGTTGTTTAGCACGGTAGCATACGCGCTAGGAACGCCAGCTAAAATGTAATTACGTTTCGCGACTGACCGTACGGTAAATCACCCGGACTTTCCTGATCTGGCTGGGCTGGACGAAATCAAATGCAAATCACAACATATTAGAGAAACTTAGTTGTTTTAGATTTGTTAGTAGTAGTTGTGGTAGGAGTGTGTATCTATCTCTCTAATCAACACAGTTAGCTTGCCAGCTAATATGCTAACCTACGTTTGCTAGTTGCTCAGTGTAATATGTACTATGAACAACAGCTAGTCTAGGCTAGCAAGAACATGTTTACAATTGCAATCTTATACGGGTAGTCTGCTACGTTCGGTCAATCGTTGTAGCTGGCATACGAACAATGCATGCATGTCTATCTCTAGGTAGCCTTCTTGTTTAGCTATGTAGCACACACGCTATGAACGGTAGCTCACACGCCAGGAACGCCAACTGTACTGACCGTACGGAAAATCACCCGGAGTATACTGTCTATGAGTATGTTGTGTGTGATTGCAGACATTCTCCTGCTATGAGATACATGTAAGGCATCTGCTGACATTGGAGTTGATATTTGGAAGCGCTAGCAACTTAGTTAGCCCTGTTAGCACTGTGTCAATGCCTTAGCAGCCAGAAAAACGTTTACCCATTTAAACAGTCGTGGCAGATACCTTGTTTGTTTTAAACATCATAAATACATAAACAACAATGAATACTTACAGGTTGTGTACCCGAATCTCCCGCTGGTCCAAACAAAGTAGGAGCAGCATCGTCCCTCAGTGTCCTACACTGAACATATCCAGTATGAATCGCTCCATATTGTGTGAAGCTATTCTCCGTGAAATGCCGCGCACACAGTAAAATACCGGCTCGAACATATGAAGGAACAGTGTTAAAAATGAATGTCAACCACTGACTTCGTCGTGGTTCTGTCCTCGGTAAGGCATGTGTTGAACATTTCCCCTCACAGGACAGGAAGCAGACCCTCGTTGGCATGACTGGATACAGTTTTGAACTGAACCTGAGATTCCAACAGTATATAGGCTGGCTGAGGGTGCAGCCATAGCTCTGGGTGTAGCTTTGGGCGTAGCTCTGGGCGTGGCTACTGGGTGCTGTCGTAGGAGCACCCAGGAAGTAAAAAATGGACAATGACGTATCTCCAACAAGCCGTTTAGGGGAGGGATTTGCTGTTTTAGAGTTGTACTCACTACAGGGTGTACTTTGAGGGTTTTGACTCTGCACACCGTTTACATGCAGACAAACCTTCATAACACACAAGGGGACGGGTAATAACCGGAATAGCATGACACCTCACCTTTAAGGTCCCATGACATGCTTTTCTGGTTATTCCCCGTCCCCTTGTGTGTTACAGATGAAGCACTTAATTTCGGACAGTTTGAAACGCGAGGGCAGTGATTGGTAAGTGGTCTGCCCTCGCTCAAGGGAAAGCCTCCAGCTTGTCTTGAGACCGCCCCCGTTATAAATAAATGTAATTATAATGAAGCCAGCTGCAATGGATCATTGAACACCTAAAATTGAAAATCTGGCAACGCCCTCTTGGAAAATAGTGGGAGGGCTTGACCTTCCTCGAAACTGGGCGTAGGCAGGAACAGGTAAGCTGGAGTCCGAAATTAAGTGCTTCATCTGTATGTAGCTTTTTATGCATATAAACGGTCTGCAGAGCAGTGGTTGCGTTAGACTTTTTCGTTGTCCGTCATTTTGACGGACAGGATCGTAAAATTTCCGTCATAATCCATTATTACCCGTCATTTTATTTTTCATATTTTAATGATGAGATGAGACATATTTAATATTTATGTTTGGGTACTGAGCAGCAAATGTTCATTCATTCATTTTTTTTAATGATTCATACAGAACTTTTAAGGGCATGGAGAAAAAAAAGATGAACAGAGACACCAACCGTGTGGTCACTTTTCATGTCAACACAAACATGAATGATTTATTTTTTCCTGCACTGACAGCACAGCAGAGGGGGGCAGAGGCCGCTAAAAACACCGCGACCATTGTGCCTAAACAGGCAAATATGAACAATGCCATCGTTTTAAATGAGACAATTACGATCAAAATATGAACAAAACATTTACAAGAACAACTCAATTGATTTGCTGTAGCCTAGCCTGAATGCTGATTTCTGCATCGTCGTGCACCCTCGGACAAATCCGTTACTCATCTTAGCTTTTCTACAGGTGTCGCAGAACATTTTGCCATCTTCCCTCCTCAGCCACTTAAACTCTTGCTCCCACTGAACCCGGTACTCCCGCTTGAACTCCTTGCCACTTGCTTGCCCCTCTGCCGCTGGCTGAACGTTGTCAGTTTTAGTCTTACTGGCTTGTCCTTCATTATCCACCGCATCAATCCCTCTTTCTTCACCTTGTTTATCCACACCATCACAATTACTGGGCTTATTAAAAAAGCTTCGGACGATCAGCTGCCGTGACATTTTGCGATTGCTAAAGCCGGTTAAACAACGAGGTAATCAACAAGGTCAAAAACAAGACAATAGCTACTTAATATACACACACTCACCATCATCTGGACAGGGGTGTGAAAGACTAAATAATAGTTACAGACTACAGTAGAGTACAGTAGATCTCCCTCAGTCTACCTGGCCACTAAGGATGTAATATAATGTGGGCCACTGGTGGACATTTTGGCGCTGTTCCGAGTTGTGTTCTAATCTGTCAAAATGACGGACTGCTTTCAGATTTTTCCGTCATTGTTCGAAAAAATCTGTCATTGATGGAAAATATTCGGTTAACGCGATCTCTGCTGCAGAGTCACAAACCCTCAAAGTACACCCTGTAGCGAGTAAAACTCTAACACAGAAAAGACCTGTCTATGCTGCCCCAGAACGCCTCGTTGGAGATTTCTCTTTTTCCATTGTTTACTTCCTGAGTAAAGTGACGTAACGGATATCCACACACACACACACACAGCCTGGCTGTGAGAGTGTGTGTGTGTGCTCAGGCTGAGCCTCTGTGTCTCGCTGTCTCACAGACCATGCCATCATCATTTTCTGTTTAAAGCAGCTTTGCTAGATGTTGATAATATGCATTCTTCACATGCTGAAGATATGGATTTGAAAAAATGCACGTTTTGCAACATAACACAAGTTAAGGACATTTCTTGACATAATAAACATCTAGCAAAGCTGCTTTAAACAGAAAATGATGATGGCCTTTGAACACAGATTCTGAGCATCGTTTCTGCTTCTGCTTTTATCCATCAGGTCAAAATAGGATTCACACACCTGACATCATTGTGATATATCAGGCCTCAGCCTCTTCAGTACATCACAATCAAATAATTTAAGAATAAACAAATATAACAATTACAATCCAGTGCCTCTTGTCAACTGGCAACTCACAATTCCACACATTTCAATTTCACAGGCAAATGGGACTTCATGCTTAAAATGACTGCATGTGCAAGCATGTACATACATTGAAGTTTTACCTGTACCCTAACAATGAACTTGAACAGTATAAATACTGGATATGCCCTGGATATTTGAACTGGCAACATCCACACATTCTTTGATTCTCTATTTCAGAAGAGAATTTATATGCTTAAAATGAAATGAATGCTGTGAGGTTTTACATGACCACTAACCACAATGCACTAGAACAGGCGAAACATAGATTAAAGTCATGTCTGGCTTCACCATTAACATTCACAGCAAAAGCTTTGTTTTCCGAGACCTTATGCGAGGCAAGCTCGTAAAAGATAGTCTGAATGGCTTCAAAGGTATACCTCATCTCCTTTGGATAATCCATGTTCATTGCATAAAGTAGGCCAAAGAGGTATGCAAAGGCAGTAGAGAGGTCTGGTAGGTCATGCAGTACAATGGTCCCTTCCCACACAACAGCCACGTCTCGCACATTTGGCGATATGGCGGCATCATCATCTTCATCTTCAATGACGGTGAGGATGGCCACAGACACACCTCTGAGCAATCGTTCTTCATGGTCAGTGTCCTGCGGAAAAGTAAAATATGCATGAATGAGTGCTATGGAAAACTAAACGACAAAATACATATCCACTGATTCTAACTTTAGCACCAAGCTACTGAGTCTTACCATTCAGCTTGTGGAAGTTATAATTGCAACCCAACAGCACGGCGGCTATCACCCACCAACCTTGTTGTGCCGAGTTCTATAAAGAAGTATTTTCTGACAAAGAACACCAGACAACAATGGCCAGCTGTATAGGGTTGGCTGTTGCTCAAACAGCGCTGATATTTATTTTTAATTTTGGGTGAACTCATCGCGCTCGGGTTCATGAGGTGAAAACATATCTGGGCTCAAAATTAAAGCTTACACGAAGTGTATTATGCATACAATGATTAGCATAAACTATGAGGTCATAAAATGTTTAAGCTACATTAAGCAATATTACTTTTATTGTGTACGTTTATTTCCTACAGTTAGTATTACTTACCAAACACTCCAGAAGAAACTTGGCTGTGTCATCTCGGCAGGCCTCTCAGTGCTGCTGTCTTTCAGGGAGACACAATGTTGGATGTCTAAGGAGTACCCAGTGGAAACACATAAACATATCAATTAGTTTAGTGCCGTAGTGAATTTATACAAAATCTGGCGTTCTGTATAGTAATGAGGAGGATAAAGAACAGGTCAGATCCCAGTAGCATGCTTCAGTAAAAGACTGGCAAAAGAAAACAAAAACTGCAACCCTAAGGACAATTTTAATTTCTACTTTTACAAATTAAAAATACTGTTATAGTTCTCAAATTGGACCAACTAAGAACACCAAGCAATGACTTTTAACATCCATTTTTACTGAAGCCTTCCATCAAAGCGTTTTTGCTCCTACAAATGTTAGGCGAAGGAGCATTTCATATTTTCAAACGGTGGTCAACTGGTTCATGTGGCCAGGGAAAGGAAAGTTTGGGGCTCTCTGCTGGAACTGCTACCTCCGCGACCTGACCATGGATAAGCGGGAGAAGATGGATGGATGGATTTTTTCAATCTGACTTCATATTGACCATTTTTAACAACAGAGTGTGCTACATAACACACTTTCAGGAAAAGTCACGGACTGGGAGACTTTAATATTTTATTGAAAAAAAGTTACATACAATAAAAAAAAAGCTGCGGGTAAAATTGACCCGTGGTTCTAGTGTTAAGTCTCTGTTCCAATACTTTTGCTCACTTGAAAAATGGGTGGGTTAAAACAAAAGGTGCTATCTTCTCAGTTGTTTAACAGATCTAGATGTAAATACCTGGAATTAAAAGCTGAAATACTGACCTTTTGTCTCATATTCATCTTTTAATGTCAAACCTAATTGTTTTCAGTGTACAGCAAAAATGAAAGAATTGGCCTCGCTGTTCCAATAGTTTTTGAGGGGACTCTATATGCTTCCACTTTTAAGTAAAGTGAAGAACAGCGCATACATTTTCAGTAAATGTAGTCCATGGGAACAAACTCACATCCTTAACAATGTTAGTGCCATGCAAGGCAGAATATATCCCTTCACAGAACTCAAGTATGTTTTTAGACACGTTTAGACTGATGGTGATAAAGTTTAAAGGGTCTTCATCATGTAGTCTTCAGTTATTGTAATGTTTATGTTAAAAGTATTTTTCCTTATCTTGTCTGAATATTTGTCCTAGTTGATGTTGCAGATGGACCTGCTAAATGCAAGAAACATTTTAGATGTATCTTTTGATTGGGCTTGTAGTTCATTTCTCAAATATCCTACTCGTCTTACGCATTCATAATTGCCCAGCTGTCTTTAGGGTTGTCAATAATGTTTATCAGATCCCATCAATTAGCACATAGACACACATTGTTACCGTATAATCTGTTTCTTTTTGAATTAATCTCTCTGTCTTTCTTACGTTAATGCTGCTGCTATCAACGGTAGCTCCTCCACATCCATAACTGCAGCGTTCAAAGATTCATCAGCCTCATCATTATATCAGTGTCATCAGCTGCTCGATTACAAATCTCTCTGTCGCGTCTAAGTGCCAAATACTCATCTGTTCTAATAAACATTATCTTTTTCTCATTCACTTGTTTCTGTTGATTAACATCCCTAAACCACGGGGCGTCCAATAGGCAGTGTTGATGTCAGATGGCATGCAGTGACTGTGTGACAAACAAGCAGAAACGAGTATTCAGTAAAATAATGTACCATGATAATACTGTACGTTTCTGTGGATTTCCAGTGAAAAGAGATGTAATCCTTATACTGACAAAACCAGCTAGATCACTTTTTTGCTTCAGGCTGTTTCTCTCAACTGTACTGACTGTGTGATCTAAGATATAATTTGCCCTTTTGATGATACAAAAGGCTATGACCCGAATAAGTGTAACTTTGATAATCATATGGCATAATTGTTCAACAACTTTGCTTAACTCTTTTGCTGGCCTCTACTTCCAATGCCTGCATCACTCCCTCTTCTCTGGCATGTAGCCAGTAAGAAATGGCCAAGTCATCCGTGGTGGGAAAAAGTGATGCTGACTTTAGTGCTGCCAAGGGGGCATATGGCTCCGGCTTCCAAGATCACAGAGACAGTTTTTGGTCCCTGGAGTGTCGGGGCAAGAGCAGGAAGCATATCAGTAGGAAAGTGGAGGAGGACTAAACCTCAGAGTCAATTTACGCTGCTGCCTAATGTACAGTGCCACATGAAGTTCACCTTTTGCTACCTTGACAATATATATTTGTGAGGATTAGGGCTGCTCTGGACTAACGATTTGTCTAGTCGTCAATTAAGGCGATTAGTCGACTAATTGTCACACGTTTATGATACATTATGATTATAAATAGCCTTTATATTTATTTTTTTCTTATTTTTTTTCCTCCCAAAATGGTTTCAGTTTCAAAGGGTGATAAAGAGCGTTATTATGACAGCAGTCCGCCTGTCAGCGGTATAAACAGGAGAAGCTCCGGTAAGAATCCTATTGTGTGTTTAACAAGCAGCGAGGACACACACGGAACATTTAGTTCTAGTTTCTATTATTCATATCTGAATATAACAACCCAATAAATACTACAGAGGAAACGAAAAGACTGAAAATATGAGCGTCGGCAAAAACCCCTATGCGCAGTACGCCCTTAACTTGAAATTAAAGCTTTATCGTTTTCTGAGGTCAGAATGATTATAAATTATAGGTCTATATATGTTGATACAAACATAGGTTACTGCTTGACTCACTGCTGCTGTTTTCCTCCGAGTCTGAGAAAGTAACATACGTTGTTGTCAGGATAATTAAGCTCTGTGTTTTGTTATGAAGCCGGCTTTCAGGAAGTTGCGCCGTGATGGTGGATATGGAGGAGACTTATTGCCGTCGTAGTTTGCATGTCACCTTATGGGACTCGTCCTTTACTCGCTGAAAAATATCCAAACTTTAGATTTCCTGCCCGACCAAATCAACTTAATGACCTGTCTCCGCTCTGAATGAAGTCTGAGGGGGTTTCCGGCTGACACGTCATAGCACATGCAGCGCACGGATGGAGCTTTTATTAATTTTTTTAGATATAATTTGAAGTAAATTATTAGTAATAGCAAATTGGGCTAACAGCTAACAAATGCAACAATACAGTTTTAATAGCATTTCAAATACTCAATATTGAAATACAACTCTATAAGTCTTACCACTGTCACAACTTGTCTTCACCCACACATACATGTGAACTGCAGTCCAGCATTCAAATAAAAAAATATGACTTATCGAGACTCGCCTGCCATGCTTGTTAGTGTAAGAAATAAAATCAATGTTTATATGGCGTAATTTTATTCTGAAAACCGGAAGTTCACATACACTGTTGTCATTTAAAGGCCCTGTGAAGTGTGCGCCTGTGCATGATCTGGTATGCTAATACATATAGTAATGACCAACATTGTCCATTGGAACCCTATCAAAGATGTTGGAATAGCAACGAATTTGACGAGTTT